>PVIW01009626.1:0-50585 GCA_004026585.1 Noctilio leporinus | reverse complement strand
TTTTTTTTTTTTTTTTTTTTTTTTTTTTTTTTTTTTTTTTTTTTTTTTTTTTTTTTTTTTATTCTCTTGTACTGTCTTGGAGTATTTGTCTACATTATCCTCCAACTTGCTGATCCGGTCCTCTGCTTCCTCTAGCCTACTGTTGATTCCTTCTCCTGTATTCTTCAATTCAGAAATTGTATTCTTCATTTCCTCCTTGTACTTATTGATAGTTTCTATGTCCTTTTTGGTGCTGTTCCTTGTAACTTCCCTGGAGTTGTTTATAGTTTTCTTGGAGCTGCCTAAGCTCATTGAGCTTCTCTATCATCATTCTTTTGAATTCCTTATCTGATATTTCTGGTGCTTCTGTTTCATTTGGTGGTCTTTCTTGGGATTCTTCATTTCCTTTTGGTGTTGGACTGATTCTTTTTCCCCCATTTTGGGTGTCTGTTGTTGCTTGATTTTTGTTTTTTGTTTTTTCCTTGTATTAATTTGCTTTGCTTCCTTGCCTTAGTTGAGCACCCTTCTGGGTTAGGAGATTTGTGGAGTTCAATGTTGTAGTCTCCCAGATTTTCTCCATTTGTTGTTCTTGGTGTGGCCTTTATTTGGGCTGTCTGGTTGTATTCTGGACCTGTGAGCTTTTAGCAGGAAAAAAAGAAAAAAATGATAATAATAATAAGAAGAAAGGGTTTAAATGGCTGTTCACCCTTAATGATCCCTGATTGGTGCATGTGGATTTAGGACCTGTGGGCTTATAGCAGAGAGAAAAAAAAACATTTTTTAATTAAAAAAAGGAAAAAATAACAGGAAAAAAGAAAAAATAATATTAATAAAGAAAGGGTTTAGGTGGCTGTTCATCCTTTATGAACTCTGATTGGTCCAGGTGGAGCCAGGACCTGTGGGCTTTACCAGAAAAAAAAAAAAAAAGGAAGAAAGAAAAGAATAAAGAAAGGGTTTAAGTGACTGGTGAGGGGAGGAATACTTAGATTGAGGACTGGGAATGCATTGTAGCCAGAGAGTGTGTTGACTTTAAATCAAGGGTAGGGGGAGGGTCTTGGGTATTTAGGTTTGAGATAGGGGGGGATTAAAATTATGTGAGAAGTAACTTTTGAAAAAGCTATGTTGGGGATTAATAGTTCATATAGCTCTTGGTATAACTCAGGAGCTTGAGATTAGCAGCAATCCATTTCCTGAGTCTGCCTCTTTTTCTTGGTCAGGGCTCTGCAGTATACAGTCTAGCTGGTCAAGGAGTGGCAGGGCCTATGATTGTCACAGTCAGGGCTGTTTCTGAGTGTCAGCCCCCAGGTAGGCTGGGCCTTCAGTTGTCTAGCTGGGTTTTAAGGCTGGTGTTCTGGGGCCTTCTGGGTGCCCCCTCCAACTCCTGGTAGAGGTTCCTGCCTGTGATGGGCACCTGGCACCCCTGCAGGGCAGCCTGCAACCTCACTGGCTCCTGTGCTGACTGGCCCTGCCCCCGCAGCTCCTGGAGGAGGCAGCTTCTGTCCGCCAACAGTGCCTGGGGTCTGCCAAAACTGCTCAGCTCCCCGGGGTGAGAGCCAATCCTTCAAGTAGACCAGCTATCCAAGGAGTCCTTTATGCTGCCTCTATGATGCACCTCTCCCAGAGCGCCTGCAGTGCGGCCTTTGTCCCTGGCAATGGGCAGGTCAGTTGCCCCAACTACAAGTTCTCGGCTTGCAGTTTAGAGTTTCTGTGGGACCCTGGGGGCCTGTGTGGGTGCGCAGAGCTGGACCTCCCCCCTCACAGGGGTTTTAAGACGCTGTTTCCCCGGTGGCCCAGCAGCACCGTTTTTGGCCCTCTTGCTGCCCTGGCCATTGCACTTCCATGCTCCCCGGCTCCTGCTCCCTACAGGACTCTTTTCTGCCTCTGGCCCAATGAGGAGCTTCCTTACCCTGTTGCTGGAACAAGGCTCTCACACAGTCCCTCCCCTGCAAAAGTTCAATTCCACATTCCCTCTGGCACTTGCCCTCACTGCCCACACTTCACTGTTCAGATTTCTAGTCACCAGGGAGCCTGGAGCTGGCTTCAGTTAAAGATGCCCCTCTGGGTAGAGCCGCCACTGCCCAGAGCTGACCTCAGCCTGCCGGCTGGATTGGAAATGTCTCACCTGCTCTCCTGTAGGTCTCTGCTGCCTCTGGGTGTGTTCCGCGGAGTCCAGATGGTGATCGCTCCAACTCTTAGGGACCTGAGGACATCTCGCCCTCCCTATCCTATCCTCTAGCTGCTCTGGTACTCGAGAACACCTTCAGCACTGCTCTCTACTCTGTCGCCATCTTTGATCTACATCATTCTTTTTAGTGTCTTTATTGAACTTATCATTTAAGATATTGTTTAGTTTTTAAAAATATTTTATTATTTTTAGAGAGAGGGGAAGGGAGAGAGGCAGAGAGGGAGAGAGACATCTATGTATGGTTGTCTTTCACCTGCCTCCAGCTACAGACCTGGCTGGAGACCTGGCTTGCAACCTGGTTATGTGCCCTGGCTGGAAAATCAAACCAGCCACCTTTGGGTTTGCTGGCTGCTCCTTATCCACTTTGCCATCAGCCAGGGCCAGTTTTCATTTTTTAATGTACCATTTCATTTTCTGTAGCATATGAATAAGGGTGTGTGTGTGTGTGTGTGTGTGTGTGTAAATGTATCTAATTATCTAATGAATGAGATACATAATGGCAGAATGAATTAATTTTATTGTAAAGTATGTATTCTGTATGTTTCCAAGAGATCTGTGTCTACTGTTGAATAGAACATGCGCCATGCTTAATCTAGCAAAAAAAAAAAAAAAACTCTATTAAAAACTATTAAGTGAAGGGAGTGGGAGGATGTGTCTAAATGTAGGTCACATAATATTGAGCATGAAATAATATAACAATAATAACTGAAATACTGTTACCAGTGAATTATTATATCATATTGTACAAGTGTCATATCAATTAAAAATTCAAAGTTTACTTATTAGCTGAGATCCTAGAATATTACTCTTTTTACTGAGAGGATCAAGTAATATAACTGCATTTTGTGATTTTAAAATAAGGAACAAAGTTGATAAGTGCTCTCTGCATATGTAAGGAATGCTGATTGAGAATAGCACAGAAATAGCACATAAAACAAAGAATTCTTAAATATTATGGGAAAAGAGAAGCAATGATTGTCTTAATGGTTAATAAAGGAAGCTGAACTTTTCACTACTTATTGGATAAAACAAGCTAACTTGTATCATTTATTGCATCACAGTAATGGCAAATGGTATGGCTAAGTAATTCTTCCAAATACAGACACAAGATAACATACATTTGGACCTACTCTGTAATAAAATATAATCAGGAGGAGCTGCCAAAACTGGGAGAGAGGTATTTGGAGAATATATTTTTTTTTCCTAACTACATTTGTTAAGGTATGCTATAACATCTTATCAACAAACCTTAGGCGAGGAGGAATTGAAATCTGTTGTCAGAATATCAATGTTATTTACAAATGTATTAATTCATGCTTATAATTAGTATGAGTGCAGTCAACTACACCTACAGTAACGTGTTGTGCATATTTGAATGGGTACTTGTAAAATTTGAGACTGTAATAAATTTAGATTTTTCTGAGCACATTGATGTGTTGTTCAAGCATGATACTTAGAGTATACATTCTTCATACAGTATGGGGTTTCCTTAAAAAACTTAAAAGAAAGAACTCCTACCCTTCGCAACAACATGGATGGAACTGGAGAGTATTATGCTTAGTGAAATAAGCCAGCCATTGAAGGGCAAATACCATATGATCTCACCCATTACAGGACAATAATGAACAAAACTAACAACAAGGAAAATAGAACCAAATATATGAATACAGTGAATAGGCCTTCAGTGGTCAGGTGGAAGGGGGTTGAGGGGGAAGGGGAAGGAAGAGGCAAGGAAGAGGAGCAGTTTAAACAAGAACCTATATAAAGGAACCATGGACATGGACAACAGGTGGGACTGACTTTGGGGAGAATGGGTGAGTGGTGAGGGGGGCAGAGGAGAGCAAAAAGGGGATGGATGTAATACAACAACAATAAAATTAAATTAAAACTAAAGATATAAATTTAGAGAGAAAAAAGCTGTTGAGTTTCATTTTAAAAAAAAAGGATATGTTGGGGATTAATAATTCACGTAGCTCTTGGTGTCACTCAGGTGCTTGAGATTAGCAGCAATCCTTTTTCTGTGTCTACCTATTGTCCTTGATTAAGTCTGCAGTCTGCAGTCAGGTTTAAGTGTCTTGGAGGGTCAGGGCCTAGCACTTTGGGCTCTGTCACGGTCAGGGCTGGTTCCCAGTGCCTCGCCCCTGTAGGCTGAGCCTCCAGCAACCCACACTGCTGGTTCTGCAAAGGGGTGGGTAGTGGCCTCCCTCTTGGCTGGTTCCTCAAAGCTGGCTCCAAGCTCTGAGGGTGGTGGTAAGCCCCCACTGGCTACGTGGGCTCAGAAGTGGGTTCCAATGCTGAAGGCACATGGCTGCTTGTATGTGCAGCTGCTTCCTGTCCCATGCTGGCTCTGCAAGGCAGGACACTGGGCTCTGAGGGTGGTGGTTTGCTGCTGCTGTCTGGCTGCACAGGCTCTGAGGCCAGCTCCAAGCACAGGCTGCTTGCAGTTGGTGGTGAGCAGCTGTCTATCATGCAGACTTTACATGGTGGGCACTGTGGGAGTCCTTGCAGCAGTTTTGGCCACCTTTCCTCCCTCTCAGCCATGGAGCACAACTCTCACAAAGTCCCTCCCTGCAGAAGCTCAGCTCCTCAGCCCTCCCAAGTTTGCACTCACTGTCCACACTATTTGCTGCTCAAATATCCAGTCCAAAAGCACCTGAAACTATCCTCAGTCAGAGCCACCCTTGCTCAGAGCTGACCCCAGCCACAACTTGGCCAGTTTGGAACTGTGTCACCTGCTCTCCTGTAGGTCTCTGCAGCCTCTGGGCTGTGCACCCCTGAGTCCAGACTCTTACCACACTAATTCTCTGGGACTTGCACCTGTCCCATACTCTCTACCCTATCCTCCAGCCACTCCAGTGCTTGAGAAAGCCTTCAGCATTACCCTCTACTTGGCCATCATCTTCCTTCCCTCTCTTCACACTCTTGAGAGAGCAAAGTGATCAGACACAAGCTTAGAAATACACAAGTAGAGCATATCAAAGTGATTTTTTGATGGTCTATAGAATGATACACACTTTTTTTGTCCAGTGAAAATATATGTAAAGCAGATGTGCTATGAGAACAAGATATGGTTCATTGTAATCTTCACACTATTTTTATACGGTGTGTCCTTCCACATTGATAACATTATGATTATTTGATTAACCTTATTACATTTTGCTCTGTATCTCATTTCTAATCTCCTTCCTCATTTTAATTGTCCTTTGTTCAAATTTATTCATTTTATCCTTTCAGTTCAATAGTAGTCAATTTATCTTTCTCTTAATGCCTTGCTAGAATTACTTATATGATTTTTCAAAGTTCTTATACTTACTTCAATCACTTAAACTTTCCTTAACACACTTACAGTTTGATTAAATAAATGAAGGTTCATTTATATGTATAATCATGTTTAAAATAGATGATTCAAAAGTGCAGCGAAGTACCTACAATTAGTATAAACAATCTTATCTGCTAATATTTGCTAATGGTTATTAATTAGTAGCAATATATATTTGATTTATGATCTGTGCCTATTGATTGGTTAAAGTGATTGCTTGAAAATCATACCAAGCTGAATATAGGGAAACTCATCTACATATAAGCAGGATAAATTCATCTTACTGTTGGTAGCTATTATCATTATCAACACAAGAATGTGAATTTATTCTTTAAAGATAATTTTAACCAACTCAACAAAGCTGCTGACTTCAAATAATTTTTTATAGGTACAGATAAATTTTACATACTTTATTGGGTCATAACATTCAGATTCTAAGGAAAACTAGAAATACATCTCCTTTATATAATACTCTTGGTAAGGATTATTTATGATGAATGGTGGTATCTATTATTAATAAGTGAATAAACTTTGCTTTTTTTTTTTTTTTTTTTCCTCCTGTGTGACCTGCTTCAGTGCCTGCAGCCTATGGGTGGAGGCTGGGCAATGGTTCGAGGCCACTTTGCTCTGGCATGGGGCACTAGGACAGACCCAGGGGTAAACTTTGCTTTCTATCTCTAAAAAAAGATAATGGTTTCATTAATAAGTTATTTCCTAATGTAACTATGAAAGTTAACTTCGACATGGATTAAGGAGCATTTTAAACTTGGTAGATATAAAAAATAAAATTATAAATATTTCAAGTGGGTTTACATAACAACAGCAACTTTCTTTGTGCTTTATGAAGATTTAAAGACAACAGATTCAGCTTTAAAGGATGAGAAAATTCACTTTGAAGCCAAATTATATGTTATAAACATCTATTATGAAAAATCAAGTACTACTAAAGGTTCTTTAAGATACCTTCAGAATAAATGTTACTGCATATGAGATACTTTGTAGCTAACAGAAAACTTTGTACCAAGGTGGAGATATAAAGCAAAATTCTGATCCTGCCGCCAGATTACCTTCAATAGTTACCTCATTCTGAATGGAGCTATTGAATGAAAATTTCAACTCTGAAAAATCTATGCACTTTTGTAGTAAAATCTCTCAGTATAATATTTAAGAATTTTTGAATGACAGTCTTAATTTTCCAAAGTGATACTCTAAGGAAACGAAACACACTTTGGCTGATCACTGAAACTTTCTTTCTCTCTCTCTTTCTCTCTCTCTCTCACTGATAGTTAAATCAGGGTCTTGCTCAGGCAGGATAACATACAATAATACCTGAGAGACTCATAATTTATTCCTTGGTTATAGTAAGATATCCAAACACAATTTATAACTCTTCTGATGTGTTTATGAACCTTAAACATGGTATCATGTGCTTTTTATGGCCCATGGAACTTGGGTTAATGAGAAACTGAGTGACATATTTAGAAATCTCTTCACTTGTATAAGACCTTTGAAAAAGGGATGTGGCCAAACACCTTCTTTATACATTACTTTGTCAGGTTTTATAAATTATATTTTATTATAAATATTGATCCTGCAACTTTGTTGATTTAAAACTCAGTAGATAGAAACATGTTTATTCTTTTAGATATGGGAAAAAATCCCCTAGATATGGATGGATTCTCTCCTCATCAATGACTACATAGTTAGTTACTCTTATAATAGTTAAACAATGGAAAAAGTTTTAAAATGACATTGCTCAAATGTTAATCTAAAGTGAGCAGAAGATAAAAAGGACAGAAGCAAGTAGTTTAAGGGAGCTATGAACTTGCCTCACCTCTGTAATTCCCTATACCCCAAAATACCCTTACACATGTCAGCTTCCTTCATGTGGTACCATGTTGTGTGCCTGTAAATTCTCTCAGTATCTAAACAACTTCTTATGACATACTACAATTTTGCTAATAAGTTTTAAATCACATAAGTTTATAACATATTAATCCAACTTATAATTATGACTAGACTACTTATTTCTAAGAGTTTTTCTAGAAAATGTGTGGAAACATTTCATATGGAACTCAAAAGACATTTTAGGATACAATTTAATCATGAAAGTATCATAAACATTTATTCAAAATACATATAAAGTGGAGTCCAAGTAATTATATTCTGCTAAAAATCAGATATAAAATTCCATCAGAATACCATGAGCATGCTGAGTTTACCTTTGAAAAGTCTATTAACTCTTTGCATGGTATTTATTTGTCTTAAGAAAAAAAGGAAAACTCAACAACACATTTTTTACCAAAATTAATTCTAACAGTAATACTTTTTATGCTCCACTGACTTTCAATTTATTACCAGTGAAGCTTAGTTGATTGTTTTGATCTTCAGTTTATTGGCAATGAAGTAGGATTTACTGTGCCACCACATTTCAATAGCATATTACTTCATTGAGCCAGTGCCTCATTGCAGAGCGCTACAAGAAAACAATTTGTCTTTGCTTAAACTTAAAATACTTTGGAGTGTGCTAGAATGTTTAATACTGAACTTGTCTCCTTGCTTTCTTTTTTGTAATTTCAACTCTTAGGAGGTAAAAGGTACTCATCTAAATCCCTGTCACTGCAATTTGGCTACACTGACACCATATAGCTGTGAATAGGTCCCACAATGTTAGATTTTAGAATGTATGTGAAATTTAAAAAATTTTATTTTCCAATTATGCTTGACATACAGTATTGTTTTAGTTTCCAGTGTACAACATAGTAATTAGGCATTTATACACCTTACAAAGAGGTCATCATAAGTCTACTACCCATCTGGACCCATACGTTTTACCCACAGTGCTATCTATATACATCCTTAAAAAAATAACTATACTTCAAGCAATATGCCCAAAGGTAATTTTAAAACAATTTTTAAAAATATTTCTTACAGGTATTGTACCAACTTTGTATCCTAGGGATAAACTCCGTTTGAACATGTGTGTTTGCTAATAATTGTGCTGAAGATTTTAGCATTTATGTTCATCAGGGTGGTTGGCTTATAATTTTATGTACTGTCTTAATCTGGTTTTGGAATTAGGATAATGCTGGCCTTTTAAAATGCCCTTGGGTATCTTCCATCCTTGTGAATTTTTTGAAATAGTTTGAGAAGGATAAATGTTAGTTCTTTATTGAATGTTTGGTAAATTCACCTTTGAAGCTACCCTATTCAGCACTTTTGTTTGGAGTTATTTGATTTTTTTTAAATTAGTTGGAATTGATATATTTAGATTTTCTGATTCTTCATGATTCAGTTTTGTGATATTGTATGTTTCTAGGAATTTATTTTTTCCAGATTGTCCAGTTTGCTGATGTGTATTCCCTTGTAATATTTTCTTACAATCATTTGTATTTCTTTGGTGCCAGTTGTTACTTCTGTTTCACTACTAACTTCATTGATTTGGATCCCCTCTCTTTTTTTCTTGATGAGTCTGATCAATGGTTTTTCAATTGTGGTTATGTTTTAAAAGATCCAGCTCTTGGTTTCATTGATTTTTTAAAAATTCTCTAACTTGTTTATTTCTGCTTTCACCTTTATTTTTCCTTTTCCACTCACATTGTACTTTCTTTGTTGTTTTTCCAGTTCCTTTAAGACTAAAGTTAGATTTCATTGTTTCTTGAGAATGATCTATAATGCTGAGGTTTTCCCTTTTAGGATAGCTTTTGTTAAGTTACATAGACTCAGGGGTGTTCTCATTTTTATTTGTTTCAAGGTATATTTTTTATTTTTTCCCCTCAATCTCACTAGTAATTCATTTTTTATTTAATAACATCTTATTTAGCTTCTATGTTTTTGTGTGTTTTCCAGTTTCTTTCCTGTTGTGATTGATTTATATTAATCAATTTAATACTGTTATAGTCAGAAAAGTTGATTGATAATATTGTAATATTCATTAATTTATTTAGACTTGTTTTGTATCCTAACAAATGATCTACTAGAAAGTGTTTTATTTACCTGAAAAAAAATGTATATTGTGCTTTGTAGCCTAACACATTGTTTACTAGAAATTATTCCATTTACACCCCCAAAAAAATATATATACATTGTGCTGCATTTGGGTAAAATGCTCTGAAGCTATCAATTGAATCCATCTTATTATGTCATTCAAGGTCAGTGTTTCCTCATTGGTTTTCCATCTGGAAGATCTATTCACTGATCAATGGGGTGTTAAAATTTCCTACTATAACTATATTACTGTCTATCTCTCCCTTTATATCCATCGAGATTTATAGATTTAGGTATGCCTATGTTGGGTGCATAAAAGTTTAAAAGGTTTATATCTTCTTCTTGGAATGATCCCTTTAATATTATGTAGTGTTCATATTTGTCATTTATTATAGTTTTTGTTTTAAAGATTATTTTGTCTGATTAAACTATTGCTACCCCAGCGTTTTTCATTTGCATTTGCACAAAATATCTTTCTGTTGGCTTTAACTTTAGTTTGTGTGAATCTTTTGTTTAGATGTGTATCTCTTATAGACAGCACATGCATGAGTTTTGTTTTCTTATTCATTCATAAATGAATACCTTATGCCATTTTAAAATATTTTTAAATTTTAGAGTGAGTGAGGAAGGGGGAGAGGGATGGATGGAGATAGGCAGAGAGAAAGGGGGAGAGAGAGATAGAGATAGATCCATTTGTTGTTCCTCTCATTTATGCATTCATTGATTGAGTCTTGTATGTCAAACTCACAACCTTGGCATATTGGAATGATACTCTATTAACTGAGCCACTTGGCCAGGGCTTACTTTTTGTCTTTTGATTGGAGCATTTAAGTTATTTACATTTAAATTTATATTGATAGGTATATATGTACATGTTGCCATTTTAGTCTTTATAACTATTTTCCATTGTTGCTGTTTCTTCTTTCTCTTCTTCAAAACTTAAAGTTTCTTATAATATTGGTTTGGTGGTAATGGACTCCATTAGCTACTCCTGGTTAGAGAAGCTTCCTATTTCTTTCAAGTTTAAATGATAGTCTTGCTGAATAAAGTAATCTTGGTTGTAGATCCTTCCTTTTCATTACTTTGAATATTTAATTCCAATCTTTTCTAGTCTAAGATGTTTCTGTTGAGAAATCAGCTTATAGTCTTATGGTAGCTCCACATAAATAACTAACCTTTCTTTTGCTGCTTTTAAAATTCTCTCTTTGCCTTTAATCTTTGCCATTTTAATTATGATATGTCAGTGTGAGTCTATTTGGGTTTATCTTGTTTGAAATTCTTTGTGCTTCTTGGACTTATGTGTCTTTTTCCTTCATCAGGTTAGAGAAGTTTTCGGTCCTATTTCTTCAAATATGTTCTTGATTTCTTGCTCTCTCTCTTCCCTTCATGGTATTTCTATGATGCACATGTTAATACACTTCATGTTGTATCAAAAATCCATTAAAGCTATCCTCATTTTTTACATTCTTTTTTCTTTTTGCTGTTCTAATTGGATATTTTCTGCTACCTCTTCTTCAAAATTGCTGATTTGATCTTCTACTTCAACCAAGTGTTTATGGTTTATAGTGTATTTTTCCTTTTAGATATTGTATTTTTTATTTCTACTGGCTCCTTTTTATAGTTTCTATGTATTTTTTTATGCTCTTGAAGTTCTCACTAAGTCCTTGAAGTTCTCACTAATTTCCTTGAGCAACCCTATAACCATTTTAAAAATTATATCTGGTAAATTGCTTGCCTCTACTTAATTTAACTTTTTCTGAAGATTTATCCTCTTCTCTTATTTGGGGCATATTTCTTCATCTCCTCATTTAAATTACCTCCTTGTTTATTTGTTTTTTCCTATGTGTTAGGTAGATCTGCTATGCCTCCCATTCTTGGTTGGTGGCCTTGTCTATTAGATGTCCTTTGGAACCCAGTGACATAGTCTCCTTGACTTACCTAATCTGGTTGCTTCAGCAAAGTCCCTGTGTGGCTTACAGAGCCCTCTTGTAATTGAGTCTTGCTTGCCATTGGATCATTCATGCAAAGGTTTGACCTTTAGGCTGACTGATACTGAGGACTGACCCTGACTGCAGTGTATGAACTGCTTTGTAGGTGCTGACAAAATGAGCTTGAATTTGTCTTAGCAGGGTCTGGTGTCTGCTGCTGTCTCCCTCTGCATATGTTGCTTGTAAAGCTAATTGTATTCTTCTCTGATATTTTCTGAAGCTGTTCTCTGGGTGTGTTGATTCTGGGCCCTTTTAGGAGAGACTTTGGTGCAGGTCAGACAATGAAAGTGACTTGTTCTGGTTAACCTTTTTGTAGTCACAAAAAGACCATTGTTTACAGCCACCTGTGCTGGGTCTGGTGTGAGAAGTACTGAGCTCTGCACTCAGGCCAGCTCCCCTGTACAGAGCCTAGAGGCAGGTCAGCAAAGATGCAGGATTCTGCACTGGTCAGGAATTCAAGGGAACACTGGACTTGTCCATCAGTTTGTCATAGATTCTCTTAGGAGCTTGATCTCAGCAGGGCAAGACTATTGGAAGTCAGGCGGCTATGGCTAGTATATCCATTGAGAGGGAGGTGCTAGTCAAGCTTGGGGAGGGTGAGAGGAGTATCCCTCTGTCCCAAAGTCACACAACTCAGTCACTGATAACTCCTGAATCTTCCCACTCCTCTACAGTGTTTTATATATAAAAATTACATGCTCTGTGAAGATGTAGAAGTGGAAAAACTGGAAAGAGATTACTTTTTACAGTGGTTTGCCCATGGATGGCATATAGGAAAATACTGGCATTATGAAGAAAAGTTGTTTGATTTGTCCTCTTTTATCCATTGTCATCTGGCCTTTGCTGAGATTTAGTTGACCCCTGAGCATGGTTTCCCTGCATTCACAGCAGTGATTGAGTTCTCACATGGTTCTTCATCATACTGTTCACACAGTCCTTCTGTGTCCGGCTCATCCAGGGCCCAGGTAACCACTTCTCTTTACTTAGTCTGTAATACATTCACATTCCTCTCAGAAGAGGCATAGGAACATGGTGACTACTTTGCCTCTTCTAGAGAGGCAGTGGTACAAGTGTACCGCAATGGAATACTATGCAACAAAAAAAAGAGAAGGAGCTCCTCCCTTTTGCAATCACATGGTTGGAAGTAGACAGTATTATGCTTGGTGAAATAAGCCAGGTGGCAAAAGTCAAATACCATATGATCTCACTACAGGAAACTAACGGACAAAACAAACAAACAAGCAGAATGGAATAAGAGACATGGAAACAAGGAGCAGAATGACATTGACCAGAGGGGTGTGGGGGGAGGGGAAGAAGGAGGGAAATAACAGGAAGGGTTTAGTCAAGAAGCTAGTATGAATGACCCATGGTATGGGCAATGGAGTGAGGACTGAATGTGGGAGAAGGGATAGAGTAGGTGGGGCAGGGAAGAGCAATGTGGAAAAAATGAAACAATTGTAATATAACAAAAAGTTAATTATTAAGAAAAAATGGCCAGTTCTCTTGTTAACCTTGGCACATCTTTTAGAAATATATTCATTTGCTCTGATACTAAGCTCTTTCCAGATATTCTTCCAGAGGATTTCAATCTTCCCAGGCAATATTCACAAAAATGGTGAATTTTTCTTGTCCTTTAAACATTTAAAACATTTTTTCTTCTCTTTGATGACATCAATCTATTGAGTAATGTGAATTAACCAGAACTTTAAAAAATATCCCAAAGAATACCACATTGCCTATTGTTAGACCGAACAAATATTTTTTGAAATGTTCATTTCAGTTTAGGGTGTATATGTGTGTTGTTGTTGTTGCTGTTGTTTTTAGGTTAAAATATTAGATGAATTCTAACTCTTGGTTTTGGCCAAAAGTTTTAGAAAAAATATGATATAGACCACTTCCCATTTCAAAGTTTGACCTAATAATGGGCATATTGTTGATCTTCTCAAGAATACTCAAAATACATTATTCTTCTCCCATATTACTTTCATTTGTTTATTCTCTTTTCTTTAACCTAATAGTCTGTCACCATGTGAAGGTCTTCTTCAATCATCCTTCATTCTTCCTTACTCAAAAACTTGTAATGAAAATATCTTAATTTGAATTCTACAGGACTCTTGGTATATCTTTAATTTATATCTATCTATATGATCTATATCTACCTATAGCATTCTATCATCTATCTATCTATTTATTTATAAAATCAACAAATACCAAAGCAATGTTTCTTTTTTAAGAATTTTCTTAGAATACAAAAAAGGAACTTTGATTTTCTAGGTCACTTTCTTGATTTCCATTTCAGCTACACTCAAATCACTTTCCCTAATCTTTATCTACTTAAAAAAAAAAAAAAAAGAAAGAAAGAAAGAAAGAAAAAAAAGAAAAAAGAAAAAGACCTAGAGGCAAAAAAGAAAAAAGTACAGAAAAGCCTTGATTTTAAATTTAATAATGCCTCTTCTTCACCTCTGTCTAATAACACTAATCCAGCTTAGGTTCTCATAATCACTGTTAGGGATTGATCAAAAATCTTATCATCCTACAGCTTCCTGACTCAATCCCAGTTATTATATTCTCTCTGCTAACACTATGGCCAAAGGATCTTGATAATATGAACATCTGGCCTAGTCATTTGTTTCAGTTAGAATATTTATTCGTAAGCAACAGACTACCCTAAAACAGTGAGTTAAAGCAATAACCAATTTTTTTTTTCAAGATTTCATCTCATTATTTCTAGAAAGAGGGAAAGGGAGAGAGGCAGAGAGAGAGAGAGGTACATCAATGTATGGTTGCTTTTCACCTGCCTCCAGCTAAGGACCTGGCTTACAACCTGGTTATGTGCCCTGACTGGGGAATCGAACCTGCGACCTTTGGGTTCACAGGCCAGCACCTTACCCACTGTGCTACGAGCCAGGGCCAGCAATAGCCATTTTTATAATACCTCATTGTTTTATTGGTCCAGAATTCAGGCAGGAATGAGATGAATAATGTCTTGTTTATATCTAACATTGGTAGAACTAACTGGAGGATCCAAGGTAGCTTCATTCTCATGTCTGGTGCCTGGATGGGAACAGTTGAATAAATAGGCTCATTTCAAGTAATCATAGCACCTATCAAGGGCCTCTTCTGTATAGTCACACTTCCAACAGGGAGGCCTAGGGCTCTCAGAGAGAATGTTTCAAGGAATTTTAGGTAAATTTTGGCAGTCTCTTAATGCTCAGGGCAAGAAACTGACCTCATTTCTGCCACACCCTTTTCACCAATGTTGTTCAGCCTAGATTCTAAAAGAGTGAAATTAGTGGACTCCACTCTTTAAATTGGATAAGTGACAAATTTGAGCCACCTTTAATCTACTGCATTACTCCCCTGCTCAAAAGATATATACCCATTTTTAAGCATTTAAAATAATTTTATATGACCACCTTGTCTTATCAATTTTAATTAAATTTTATATTTAAAAAAACTTGAAGTTTACTAATTTTATTTAGTGAACACTTAAACATCACTATTTTAAACACTTCACATGTATTGACTCATTCATCCTCACAATAACCCTATGATATAATTTCTAGTTAACAAATGAAGAAACTGAGGCATAAATATTTTTAACAAAACTTTTCCTAGGTTCTTATTAAGTTGTGAAGTTGTATGTGAACCTAGAAAAATGTGTTTTCCAAATCCTTGCTTTTAACTATTAACATTGGCTGCTAGATTGTTTCTTGTCTCTGGGTGTAAATACTTATTTTCTATTGGCTTATCCATGTGGACAAAGGTAGGAACCACTTTTCATCCCTAGCTCAGTTAAAACCTCCTCTGTGAAACTTTTTCAGTATTTTGCATGCCCATTTAGTGTAGTAATGAGTATATCCTTTACTTATTTGTTTGTCCTCTTTGTATACTAGAAGACAGGACATGCATCTACTAATTTTATAACTCAAGTCTCAGCACAGTGCCAGGCACATATATGATGTTCTAATTACTTTAAGGGGGAAAAAAACAAAACAAAACAGTGACTAGAGGGATTTCAATTACCTAGGGTTTCTCTTACTCTGTACCTTGCACATTTACACTGAAGCCTGAATAACTTTTATGCCATTATGTTTATACTAGAACATACATATTTTTGGCCTTATTTCATAAGTTGTGGTAAAATATTCATAACAAAATTTATCATCTTAACCATTTTTATTGTTATACTTGTTATTATTTACACTATTACAGATGTCCCTATTTTCCCCTCTTTTGCCCCATCCACCAGACCCCACCCACCCTGGCCTCCACCACATTATTGTCTGGGTCCATGAACTATGTATACATGTATACATATATGTTCTTTGGCTAATCTCTCATAGCCTCCCCCAGCCCTTCCCCTCTGAGATCTGTCAGTCTACTCTGGGTGTCCATTCCTCTGGTCCTATTTTGTTCATCAGTTTGTTTTGTTCATTAGAGTCCACACATAGAGCACATTTTAAGAATACCTACAAAGAGATGGATAAATATTCTCCTTTGGTCTGAATTGTAATATATGCTTTTAATAAATTTTATAATTTTTCTATGTCAGTAATACTTAAAGAGTTAAATTTGAAGGGGATGTTTTATTTTAGGAACTCTCACTTTGTGTGAAGAGATCATAAATGTTGTAAGTTTCTAGCTGAGGTTTCACAGTGAGACATAGCCTCTATAAAAATTCAGTGGCATTGGAGAATACTAAGAATATTATAGTTAGTATAGCTATCTAGAGAGTGAACTAAGTAAAAAAATCCATATTTAATTAAAACTAAAATTGCAGGGCATATTATGTGTAAGAAAGAAATGATATACATGTATGTTATTCATTTAATGCTTAATGAGAACTTTTGGTCATATTTCTAAGTTTTAAATTTAGACTGCAGAATAGAAAAAGGCCTTCTTCCCTACAGGCTATAATAGAAAGTCAAAGCTTAAATGATATAATGAGTAGATTTATGTTATTCAGTTGTGGTGTCTCTAAACCTTGACGTAAAATTATACTGCAGAGGATGAAAGGTGCTCAGGGAAGACAGGAACCAGTATTTATCTGGTAATCAAGTACCTGTGCTGAAAGAACAATGAATGTATAATACACACTGACATTCACCAGATAATTTCTTTTGGTAAGTAAGCCCTCAGAAAAAAATAGAGGATTTAAAAGGATTTAGTGAGAATATAAAGCAGAGAGAATGCTCAAAGGATTATAATTTCAAAGTACTGATTTTTGGCGACTTGAACTTGGCTCACTGGGTATGTGTGCAACAATATAAATATATCTGCCCAGAAGGAACTCAATAGAAATGTTTAAGGGTATACAAATGGTACTTTAGAATTAGCATACCACAGAATTAGTGTTGAGCCATGGTTAAAATAAAAATGGAAAATATATATTGTAAAACAGGTTTTAAATATTATGAAATAAAAATATTTTAGCCCTGGCTGCTGGTGTAGTGGATAGGGTGCCAGCCTGTGAACTCAAAAGTCTCTGGTTTGATTCCCAGCCAGGGCACATGACTAGGTTGCAAGCCAGGTCTCCAGCCAGGTCTGTAGCTGGAGGCAGATGAAAGGCAACCATACATTGATATTTCTCCCCCTCTGCCTCTTTCCCTTCCCCTCTCTCTAAAATATAATAAATACAATCATATATATATATATACATACATATATATATATATATGTATATATATATATATATTTTGCTTGAAAAGTCTAGTAAAAAGGAAAGAATAGGATTTTATATAAATTAATGGAGGTGATTTTTACATTGGTAAGGAGATGGTATATTACACAGAAAACAAGGTGAATCAAAGTGCTTCTGTAAATATTTCTTAACGCAGAATAATTTTACAAGGAAATCTAATCAGAAATGTTACCTTATATTTTGTCTATTTAGTAGGTCAATAAGTTATACAAGCTATTTAAAATAATGAAATAATAATGATCTTAATAACCAAGGGCTAAAATAATCAAGGAAAATTCATTAATTATATTATTCTTTTAACAGCAATCTTTCTCTTTGAACTTTATATTCAAAGGTTATATCTTTGAATAATTTTATAACTACAAAAGTTGTCTGGTTAAATAGTACTCATGCTGTTTTAAATAACTGCAACACACAATTACATCTTTTGTTGTAAACTGGAATTCATTTGGACCAATTATTGTTTTGTTTTTTATTTCTTTATCCAGTGTATTTTAAGAAATATTTCTATGAAAGAAGAACTTTGTAACATACATTTCCAATTTATTTTATGGATCCTGTGTTTTGCCAATTGTTTATTCTGAACAAAGATAAATGGTTCTTGCATTTTCCAAAGCACATAAAATTTTAATATTTCAAGCTTGTATTTTGGTTTCTTTAATCAGAATATATTTGTTTAGGTATTATTCAATATAATCAAAATTCATGGGAATTTTTTTACTCTATATATTAAAAATAATCAAGGCATACAATTTAAATATAATCTCTTTTTTTTAACAAGTACAAAAAAAATGGATAGGAAAAGACTGTAAGTACCAT
Source organism: Noctilio leporinus (assembly GCA_004026585.1). Lineage (NCBI taxonomy): Eukaryota > Metazoa > Chordata > Mammalia > Chiroptera > Noctilionidae > Noctilio > Noctilio leporinus. The sequence goes on along the minus strand of PVIW01009626.1, from coordinate 32,604 downwards.
GCCCACAGATCATATATATTTTATTTAATCAATGCTATCTATTCAACACCTATTTAGAGTGGTTGGTGCTCAATATATAATTTGAATACATAAATAAATAAGCAACACATGCAAGTGATTCTGACTAAATCTTATGAAGCTACTTTAAACAGCTTAGTCTGGAGGGAAGTTTAGCAATGTAAAATGAGCTCCCAAAATATCAGCCATTTGCTGAGAGTTGCTGGCTATCTGGGTTATCTGAAGGTGAAATTAACATGAATTTATACCAAGGATGGTCCTCAGACTCTATAGGTTTAAGAAACACATATAATTCAGAATACTAATTACTATGTAAGATTCATTATTAGTGACTTTATTTAATAACACAGACTTTTTCTTGCAAAATAGTATTAGTTTTATGAGTCAAGTGTTTAATTGTAAAGTCTAATCTATGGCTTCTGCTCACATCCATTTCTACATCACACTTAGGAGATGGAGTTCTTCAGTTCAGGTTCTTGGACATTGTCTTAGGCACTGAATGAATAAACATACTCAGTAATTTGTCTACTTGTCCACATCCCTATCAAAAGACATATTCTTTTTCTATATCTGTAAAAGTTTCATTGTTATATTTTAGCCTGGGAATTTAAAAAAAAAAAAAAGACATTTAACGTTACATACTCCCTAGTGTGTATATTCTATGCTGCTCTTTAAGCTTAAATTTCAATTTTACATATGTTAAATTGATTATATATATATATATATATATATATATATATATATATATATATGGAGAGAGAGAATATTAGTACACACAATGGCAAAGGCTTCATAAACATACCTGAAATTTATATAATATGCCACAAGAGTTTATGTAGCTATGCAACCTGAAAGAAGAAATTCAGTATCTAAATAGAAAGAAAAAAGAGCTGATGAAGTAGAGCAAGTATATAAAAAGAAAATAGCTTTGGAGCTGTCTTGAGATTTTTATGGCGCCAACCTAGTCAATTATTCTGTAGTCAAGCATCTTCCTTTCTTTTATTATCTTTTTATTTTATTTTATTTTATTGTTCTTGTCTTGTATTCATCCCATTTTTCCCCCACTGCTCTCCCCTAACCCATCCTCCCCATTCCCCCTCCCACAGTTAATGCCACATGTTGTCCGTTTCCATGGGTCATCCATGATAGTTCCTTGACTAAACTATTCTTCCTCTCTTTTAAAAAATTAAAAAATTATTTTTTTCCATCTTAACATTTCCTACTTTTAAGAAATCCTTAGGTATTCAGAAACAAAGAGCACATGTAGGTATATTTTTGGCCAAAGTTTAGGATGTATTACTTGTTCCTTGTTAGTCCCCAACTTTATTAAAAGCAATGAATGAAAGATTTAAAGCTCTGGGAGCTGAATAGTAATTGAAAAGAATATTCAATAAAACCTCTTATTCCTCATGCATGTTTAATTACATAAAAATCACATATTAACTTGTAATAGTTTTCAAGTCTCCGATGATGGGCTTTCTCTTCTTAAATAGTTCCAACATTCCATGCAGAATGGAAACACACTTTCCATCCTTAGTTCCACAACGAACTCTGGGCTATCAGGACTCAGCATGAGGGCTTGGAACACAGCCTCAACACACAGAGCTATCTGTTGGGTAGGCAGAACATTTGGCTCTATGAATACAGCAATGATGCTTGCCTTTTATTTGTACCTTTCAGGAAGTCAATAGTAAATATTAAACATTGGTATGGCTACAAACCTTACAACTTTAAGAAGTGGAATTAGTATAACCAATTTGTTGTTACTGAATATTTTTTCCTGAATATAATTGTAGGCTTTGCTAATTTGGATATCTTTTTAATTAAAATTAAAATCATGTTGAAATGAGGACTTTAAAACTAACACTAGATTTATTAAAGGAGCCAGAAAATTCTAGCGATACTTTTTTTTTTTTTGAAGAAAAACACATAAAAATAAATCTTGACAATTATTTATTGAACTTGAATACTACATACAATCAATATGATGAAGATGTTTAACATAGGAAAAATTTAAAATGTTACTAGCATTAGTAACACCAATAATTAGATTTCTTTCATTTATCAGTTTGTCATTTGAAAATATCGTTTTTTTGTTTGTTTGTTTGTTTTTAAGTAAGCACTTACTTATCCTTATGATTTGCTACATGTACACAATGAATTGAGACCCAATTTACAGTTGGGCAACAGATTCTTGGACCTATCAGAAGACAAAAGACATAAGTTTCATGTTTCAGAAATGTCCAAGGTTCTAGAAGTAGAGAAATTAAGAAGGAAAGTAATAATCTTCATGTTTTCTCCCGGTGCTTGGGCAGTAAACTTTCTTCCATTGGCAATTAGTTAAATTGACCCCAGAGGCTGGGAATGGTACTGCCATCGTTACCACATGAATGCAGCTGCTGAGACCCTGATGTTTCTGCCAAGCCTGTGGCCCATACCACCCCCACACACAGTGGATCTGACTGGGAAATCTTCATTCATTTTCCTGTACCTTAATTACAAATTGTCTAGGAAGGTAACTTTCTGACATTTTCAGCATCTATACTAGGAAACAGGTTCTGTCTGATAAGGTAAAACATTTCCTAAATATGGGATGATGATTCAGATGCTGAGCAGACAAAAATAATGATAAATATTCTTACACCTTCCAACCCCCAATGATGTTGAGTGCATCACTTTTCCCCTGCATGTTTATTGCGTCATAATGGGATTACATTGGAGTCATAAGGCAGCATTATTAAATTTCAGTTGATTGTCTTTACGGTAGGTAGGTGATAAATTTAGGAATCTGAGAGGCTTTGAGAATCTATGCATATTAATAAGTTGTTGACAATCTATCAAAATGAATCAAGTGTGGAGCAGGACAGAAATGATCAGGGAATCAGAGCTGGAATTTTAGGTAAAGGGGACTAACATCGTAATTCTGTGTCAGATTTGCCTGGTTTTACCAATACTTTGGAAACTTGTTACAAATAAAGATTTTAAGGATCAACCCAGATGAAATGAACAGACTTTAGTTGGCACCTAAGAATTCTTGATCTAAACTTCTTTAACACCTAAAAAACTCTCTTGACCTTTAAGAAACAGTAAAAATAATAATAATGACTTTCTATGTCAGGGTTGAAGCTTGTAAATTCCCTCCTGACATAACAGCTTTTTAAATCCTTCAAACATGAAAGCATGGAATATGATATTTATCTATTTAATCAGATTATTTTTCTGATTGACCTGCCTATATCGTATATCACTTATTTAAAATGTCGTCTTTCTATTGATCCAAATCTTAGGGCAGATCTATGTTAAGTCACAATAACTTTTAAAAAGTGGTTAACACTTTAGATTATATATATATATATATATATATATATATATATATATATATATATATAAAATTTGTTTTCTATGAAAAACAATGTATACATTGTATTATACTTTGGGTTACAATTACCTACTTGACTTTCCACAACAATTAACTTCTTGTCTATAACTGGGAGAAAATGTAAAAATGTATATTTTGAAAGTAGTTATATAATTTTGGGGTATTAAGTGGCATGTGTGTGATGTGTGGTATCTAATGCAGGTTTTAGTGTGTAAGAGTGTGTGTGTGGTATACTGCACATATGTGTGTGTGATACGTACTGTTAGAGCAGGTGGATGGGAATCTGTGTGCATGTCATGCCTTGTTAGTGATAAGGATGTGTGTGTTGTTTGTGTGTTATCACCATATTTTTATTGCAGATTTTGCATGGACTTTACTTGCAGCACTTTCAGAAGGAATATCATGTTACATCCAGTGTCCTTTTTGATATTAATAGATCCTGCAGATACTTATAAAATATCTACCTGTATCTGACACAAATAAGCATTTCTTATTATGTTGTCCTTATTCTTAAGTAACTGGATATTTTTAGAATAAATTTAATCAAGGGAAATTAGAGATATTAAAATAAATCAAATAGCCTTTATAAAACCAAATGCCTGAAAAGTCCTCAAATGTTTATTTTCAGTCTTTTCCCAGTGCTTCAAGAAAGAAATGTCTCAAAATTTTCGGTTTGCTGCTATTCTTTATCTATTGTTTTAGTTATACTGCAATGCTTATGTAGTTGATTCTGGTTGTGGTACTTCCATTTTTGACAGTTAGCTATTTTTCCCTTTAATAAACATTCTTGTAACTTACAATCTCTCCCTGATCACCACCAAATTAAACAATTGAATGAAACTCAAAATGTTTTGGTATTTAACTAGCTTCCCTTATTCCTCTCAAATAAAACAAGAAGTTCCATAAAAGAAGAGGAACACATACCTATATGCAATGAATAATTTCTGACTCCAGCTCTAAGACTGGGATCATGAACTATTTGAGATGTGTAAGGTTTGCCTTTGGCCTGGATCAATAGAAATGTCCGTGAGTGTCATAAAAGTGGTGGTAAAAGGAACTACTTACTTCTCATTCAAAATATATTCTTGTCTTAGGAGACACATCACCTAGATATACATCATACTCTAGAAGGGAAGATATGGATGAAAATGAATGATAAATAAAAGAATGAAGAAATGATTGTTGATGGAAAGGGAGCCAATCAACATATAACATGAAAAGAAGAAACCAATAAACATATAACATGAACCTTGTAAAATGATGTGGTATATTTGCAGATCCAAAAAGTGTGAGGTAAGGGTCTTGTCCTGTACAAATCTTCCTTTGTTTGAAGCCAAATGTCCAATATTGATCCTAATGGAGAAATGAAGCATATAAAATATAGTCTTTGTGTGTTTTGTTCATTGTATGCCATTTATATTGATAAATCATGTAAATTGATCTAATTACATTTCTCATGAATTTTATTTTCCTCTGGCCAAATATATTTCATATAATAATCAGTATGTACTTGAATCAATCACAATGTTACACCTGCCAGACATAGGTTTTTGGTCTATCTCCTCCCTTGAAAGACAATAATTTTTCTATTATTTCAATGAAGGAAAATTACATTCTAATTTCTTTCTTACTGTATATCATCCATATAACATTTTATAGTCAATTATTCACCAGTCTTTTTTATCTTATGAATAAATTCATCCAAATTAATCTAACATTGTCAAAATTCCAACACATTTTATTATTTTTCTTAAAATCATTCTTTGAAGTTATTATAAATCGAGGCAAAGAAGGCTCATAGCCTCTCAACCTGGAGTTATCTATGTGATGTATCTCAATGACATTAATATAACCTTGTACATGAATACTTGGGATAATTGCAGTGTAGTTTTTTTTCTTTTTGGTTCTCATTTTATAGGCTTCATTTATTATAGAGAAACCCTTTTGAAAGGTAATATGTAGTAATGCCTGAATCCTGAAAACTTGCAAAATACTTGGTTCATTACAAGGTTACAGGCTACTCTGAGACCTATTGTGAAACATGTCCAAACATCTGTTGAATGCCACACTTGCAATAATAATTGTATGCCCTATTATAGATAAATCATGCTCTTGTAGATAAAAGATAACAATGAAGAAAAGGAATATTCAGCAAATGGAAATCAATGTCAGTTTAGGTATGATATGATGGGTTTGTATATTTACCACTGATAGTCCTAGACTCTTGTATCCCATTTTCTACCTAGCCTTTTCATTTGAATAGTATAGCAGATATACACTTTATCATTTTTTAAATATTTTAATTGCTTAGCATATCTTAGTCCTAATTTCTGGTAAAATAATTGTTCCTTTACTCTGCAGCATCCCCCCAAAGTGTAAAACCCAGGTTTGCCACCACAAAGGAGGAAAGATGATTCCAACAAGGTCACAATGATCACTGAGGGCCCATAGGAAGCTCTTTGGCATATTCAAAGTTAAGTATGCTTGTGGATGTCTACTACCTATATACCACTTCCCTGAGACTTCACATCACCTTAATGTTTTCTTTCATAAGATCAAGATATGGAAATAGATACTTTTCTCCTAAGATTGCCTTAAAACATTTGGAAAGCCAAGAAAGGTATTTAAGTTCTCAGTTTGAGCTATGCCTGGATCTCATACCCTCCCAGCATTTTACATCAATTGCACAGCGTACAATAATTGGGGGGTGGAATGTTATGTGTATGCAAACCTATAATACCTATAAAGGCTATAGTACAGCAGAAGAAGGAGAGAGCAGCAATGTCCATCAAAGTCCTTTCTCAGCTTTACAGGATACTCTTTGTCTTTAGACTATGAGCCACTGAGATCAGCAAGACAGTTCAGTTCCTGGTGAGCCAGGAGCCTGGCACAAATTCACTAAGGAGTTTATTATATCCAACTGACCATGTAGCTAAAGACAGTTGTGTAACTAGATGAACCAGGAAGAACCTTTAATCTACATCTTCATAAATAATGTAGGTAAACTATCACAGAGTGCCTCTAAGGGAACTTTACATTCTAAATGGCATGCCTGTGGTCTAAATACTCTTACAGCAACTTGGCCAAAATTGTCACAGGTCTAGCTGTCTTATAAAACCACATTTGACTTTAGCAAAAGGAGACATTTTGAGGAAAATAATTTAATGGCAAATAATGGACATTTTGATGACTCTTTCAGGAGGAAGATATAGGATGGCAATCTTCCTGGAGATATACTATGTTTTTTTAAACATTTTTAAAATTATAGTTTACACTCATTATTTTATATTAGTTTCAGGTTTACAGTGTAGTGGTTAGATAAGCATAGACATCACAAAGTGTTCCTCCTGACATTTCCAGTACCCAGTGGACGCCAAACAGTTATTACAATATTATTGACTATATTTCTTATGCTGTACTTTACATCCTTATGACTATTTTGTAACTACAAATCTATACTTCTCAGTCCCTTCATCTTTCTCACCCAGTTCCCCAACTATCCCTTCTGCCAACCATCAGCCTGCTCTCTGGGTTTATGAAACTGTTGTTATTTTTGTTTATATTGTTCTTTATATTTCATAAGTAACTTGCATCAGATGGTATTCGTCTTTCTCTGTCTGACTTATTTCATTTAGTATAATGCCCTGTAGATACATCCATGCTGTCACAAATGGTTAAGATTGTGTTATTTTTTATGACCAAGTAATAGACCATTGTATTGGGCACTTGGGTTGCTTCTTCAGCCTGGTTATTATAAATAATGCTTTAATAAATATAGGAGTGCATACATTCTTTCAAAGTAGCATTTTGGACTTCTTAGAATATATATTCAGAGTGGAATTCATGGGTCATAAGGTACTATGTTTTAAAATAATGGATAAATAGGAGCTAAGGAATTAAATGGAACAAAGAATGTGCACTGACCCATGAGGAACTAGTATGTATGATCTTCAGGGAAGAAGCTAAGGTAGATTAAAGATAATGGTATAGATTCTTGTAAATAAAGAAGCAATACATCAACATAAGAATCATAGTCCTCCTTATGAAGTTTATGGGCATTTCTAAATGGAAAGTGTAATTTGCACAGGTGCTCGCTAACTGCCAAAGTCCCCCAGACAAACAAAATACATCTATAAAGTAACACAGTAAGTTGAGATCAGAGCACTATTTAACTAACTAGAATTGCATTAATGGGAAACAGAGGGACTTGACTTAAAGAGAAAACACAACAGGAACTCCAACAATACAATTTTGCAGTATGAAACAAAGCCTATGGTTATGATAGCAAGAGGCATGACATCTACAGTAAACTGAAGGTTGGCCCTTTGTTTACACCATTGATAACAGCATTTAGTCTATAAGCCAGGGCTGGTTTTGTTAAGAATGGTGGGCCCCTGGCTGGTGGCACAGTGGATAAGGCACCAGCCTGCAAACCCAAAAGTCGCTGGCTTGATTCCCAGCCAGGGCACATAACCAGGTTGTAAAACAGGTCTCCAGCCATGTCTGCAGCTAGACACAGGTGAAAGGCAACCATACATTGATGTCTCTCTCATTCTCTGCCTCTCTCCCTTCCCCTCTCTGTAAAAATAACAAATAAAATCTTTAAAAAAAAGAACGCTGAGAAATTACTACTGATGAAGATCGATTTAATTGATTTTAACAAAAGCCTATGTAAATACTGATATTGATGATTACAACAAGAAATAAACTATAATTAACCTTGCTAAGATCACCTTTTCCTCTTTGTGGTAGCAAATGTGAGTTATTAAATTGATTGTGCCACCTTACTTAGGGAGTTCCCAAAAGTAATAGGAGAATTACTGTACTACAAAGTAGGGAACAGGGATTCTAGGTAGGCAGAAAATAAAAATGGGTATCCAATACAGCACTCAAATAAATAGGCCATGTAGAGAATGTAATATAGTAGCCTAGAACCTAAAGCTGAAAAATATACAAATACATATTTATATTTGTGTACGTGTGTATAATGAGCCTTAAGTTAACAATAAATTAAAGAGACTATATGAGATCACAAGGAATGAAATATAGCTAAAGATATGAAAGGAGTCACAATCTAGAATTCTAGAATGATCCATACTGGAAATCAAGCACTTTTATCTACATTAGCAATCCCCAGACTCCTGTTTTTTTGTTAGATTATATATATAATAAAATTGCATGAAAAATGTTTAACTGACTACAAAGCCAAAACAAACTAGTAACATTGCATTAACTTAATGACTTTTAATATCCTGACTCAGATTTATAGCTAAGATTTAATAGTTCAGAACTAAGGTATATTTTGAGAAGATATTTTATTACTATTTTCTTCCAAGAATAAAATTGTCAAAACATACAGCTTATGTTCTACCATGTTGCCAAGTAAAGTAAATACATTTTACCTCTAATAAAGCATACCATAGTAGTATAGAGGAAATTAACAGTTTATTTCTTATACTAACATGTTCAAAGTGTGTCATCATTGACAACATAAAATATTGTAAAATGCTATGTACATGATTCAGGGTGTTTCTTTTTCTTTTGTCATTTTCAAAAGAGAATTATGAGCTAAATAGAAACACAAATAAGGACATTGGAAATAAATATAGTTTTGTGAATTATCTTTAATAATGATATAATTTGAAATATTATAAATATACAGGTATTAAAGTACATATTAATATGGTAATAGAGGTCCAACAGCTATATCTTTAATATGATATATGGAGTATTGGTTCTGGATTTTATAAAATATTTTCATAAAGATTATTGACTATTAAAACAAAATGGGAATGAATCAAACTAAAAATAAATGGATAAAGCTAAATCCATAGAAAAGTTATATAATATGTGGACAAGGACCCTAAAAACCTCAAGAAAAACAGTGTATCATATTATATTTCAGTTTTAATGACAAAAAAAGTAAAGCACTTTATGGTAATATCCAAGAAAACTTGTCCTTAGTAATAATCTATCATTTATCAGAACTTTAGTTCACAAAAAGAAAATGGCTTTTACTTAAAAACAAATAATTTTCCTGTTATTTCATTTTTCCCTAAACATTAGGTAATCTTGGCACTGGATGCAGCATCTGCATTCACTTCATAATTAAAAAGAGATGAAACATTTAACTTCTTTAATTGTTGAAAACAGACAGGGACTTGATGAACTAAAAGCAAAATATTCAGAAAGCTTTATTTTAGAATTTCAACAAGTCTAATAAGATATTTAAAAATTGTTCACCTTTAACAGTGACCTGGGTTCTGAACCAAACTCTGTATGTACCTAACATCAGAATTTAAATCTTTGAATTCACTGAGATAAATAATGTGGTGATAATTCTGCTGTTCTTCACTTTTTAAGTAAGAAAGAAAGAAAAATTGAAGTAACAATATAACATTTCCAAAAATTTTTAAACTAGTTATAAAAATCTTTGTTTTAACCAATCGTATGTGTTTGATAATTCAAATGTCAGTATTTTTCAAATTTGTAACTTTTTATGTTGCAAACTATTATGTTACAAAGTTGTCCTTTACATTCAAATTTATAATTTTCAAGTTATTATACTCCATTCACTAATTGTTGATATCTGCATTAATCTTCAAATCATCAACTTAGGTGGCTGACTATTCTGAAATAATGAATCCTCTTTGTTCAATATTGAGTCTCTATGTTGAACTATGGCATGTGCCAGTATAATAAATAAATTGAGATGTGCAGTCAAGAATCCAAAAACAAACTTTATAAACATAAGATCATATCACAGTAAGTTATGATGGACTATGCAGCATGACCCAATCTCAGCACCCTAGATTTGGACATGAAAACAGGATGCATAAGTGATACTTGAGATGGTCTTGAATGGTAGCTAGGTTTTGGCACACAGAGTGGTAGTACAGTCTAGGTATTAACACAAATCAGTGTTAGAATAAATTTGTTTTATTACTCTTGAAGTGAAAGAAAACTAAATGCTGGGCCTCAATTTATGGAAACTGAGACTAGTAAGAGAGAGAATGTTGGATTTGCAGCACAGAAATGTCACCTTAATACCCAAGATCTTGTAAGAATAAATCATTTTTCTGATTTTATGGTAGTTTTCATTTAAAACCCAGGACATGATACCCTGGCTGGTAGCACAGTGGATAAGGTGCCTACCTGCAAACCAAAAGGTCACTGGTTCAATTCCCCAGCCAGGGCACATAACCAGGTTGCAAGCTAAGTCTCCAGCCAGGTCCATGGCTGGAGGCAGGTGAAAAGCAACCACATATTGATGTTTCTCTCACTTTCTGCCTCTCTCTCTTCCTCTCTCTCTGAAAATAATAAATAAAATATTTTAAGTAAGTAAATAAATAAATAAAATAAAATCCAAGACACGAGTGCAAGATAGGTGCCTGTGTACATATGTGCATGCATATGGATGTATGTTTGTGCATGTTTGTGAATGTATATGTGTGATCGTGTATAGTTCTGTGTATCTGTGTGCATGTAGGATGTAGGAAAATCTCATCCTTTTTAAACAAGACTTTGAATGTTCATAATGCCAAAAGCTAAAATGAAAATGAACAGTTTGGCAATATGTGTGTTATATATGTAACCATGTTGCATATTTGAGGTCATATTTTTAATGTTTTTTTCATGGTGCTCAAAACCTTGAGTGAAAAATTATTGTGTCTTTTGATTAAATGGGTATGGATCCTACCATTCAATTAACACACCATGAAAGGAAAATTTCTGCTGCCTGAATATGAAGACTTTGGAAGATATTTCCATGTCTTATCCTTTCAGGATGCCTCATTTAAGAGAGTGGGCCTATGGTCTGTCAAAAAGAAGATTTGCCTGATTTCAAATATTATCTGTGCCGCTTGACACAATAAAGGGAAAAAGTAACTCTAACCCTAACAGGTTTCTTAAATTGCATGATATCTTAAATAAGACTTAGATTTATGACAGAAAAGAATGCACACCTCACATTATGTAATTACTCTTTCAAAAGTCTTTCTAACACCAAGAGTATAAGTGTCCTATCATCTCTTTTTAATTGATTGTTTTGGTATACTATTAAAGGAAATATGCACTATATCCACAGTGTGTTATTTAAAAAGAGATGCAAATTCTCTCTTGTTCTCCTGGCTTTCAACCTCATCCAGGCACTTCCAGAGCTCTTTAAAAGTTTGTGGTAGATAAAAAATACAGAAGTATTTTTGTTATTTATTATTTCCTCTGCTAGAATTCCTGCATAGTCTACAATGAGGGCCACTTAAACACAGATAAACAGATTGAAAGAGAAATATTATTATTCCTACTATTAAAACCCCTACTCTTCTCATTAAAGATAAGAACAAACAACAATTTTAATAAGTTATACTTTGCTGAAGACAATATACCTTCATTGAAATATAAACATTTTTTTAAAGTTCCAAACATTTGCAAATGTCATTCTGAGCACACACTGTATAAATTTAAACTATCTTGTACAGTACAAAGCTAACATGCACAATTAGATCAGCATGCATGCATACACATCCCCAGAGGTCTACACATTTAAAAACTTGTTAAGCAATACAAGCCAGTCTTATGCTGAACTCTTTGAAGTTTACACAGATTAACTTTGCATTTCAAAGAAAATGTAGTTAAACAGTTATCAAGGCTAAATTCCAAAGAACAGTAAAAATATCTTCAGATGTATCCATGTCTCAAGTTTTTTATAACTTTGTTATCACAAATATATTTCACTTTATTATGAAATAAGTTATATAAAAATCATTATATTTCAGTATATGAATGTTCAATGTTTTGTTTGATGGTGAACATATGGCATGATGCAACAGCAGTGTTTGTAAATGGAATCTGTAACCATAAGATATTTGACGTTGGTGGGTTGTAGGACATCACCTTGCTTTTAAGATCTCTCATGTTTATTTAGTATCTTATATTTCTTGGGGTGACATTGGATAATAAGATTATATAGGTTTCAAGTGTACAATTCAATAATGTATCATCTGTATATTACATTGTGTGCTCATTGCCTAAAATTTAGTCTCCTTGGATCCATTTACCTTATTCAGCCTTCCTTCAACTCTCTTTTATTCAGGTAACCACCATAGTATTGTCTGTGTCAATAAGGTTTTGTTTGATTGTTTATTTCATTTATTCATTTGTTGCTTTATGTTTTATATTCCAAATATGAGTGAAATAATATGATTATTATCATTTTCTGTCTGACTCATTTCACTTAGCATGATACTCTGAATATCCATCCAAGTTGTTGCAAATGGCAGTATTTCATCTTTTCTTATGGTTAATTAGTATATACAGGGTACATGTGATCAATTGGCAATAACTTTGCCTCTCCATATTTCATATGCTGCTTACTAATTTTGAAAAATATGCTTCTAAGGTTATGATTTAACATCACTGTTTCAGATATAAAGTATTAAATTCTGAGAGCAACCTTCATGTCAAAAGAATACAATGTTAGAGCAACCATAATTTCTGGATGGCTAAGGAAATTGTGGACTTCAATAATATCCCTTTATGTACAGTTTACAACATGAAGAAGGTGTATGATGCTATTCCTGATGTCACCAACATGGAAAATGCATAAGGTACGTAAGGATCACACAAATCCAGATTTTGCACACAGAATCCAGATCATCAATGAAGATCCAGAATGTTTACTTTGCCTTTGAAAGAAGTAGTTGAGTTGAAGCAAGTCACAAATGGACATCATTTGATCCTCCAAGAAGATGCAGCACGTAACTCCAAAAAGGTGCAAGAATGTCTCAGTGTCAATGTTCCTGAATTCTGGTCAAAGGAAATCTGGCCACCTTGCTCACCACGTGCAAATCCTTTAGGCTATTATGCATGGAGCATTTGTGAGAGAGAAATTAATAAACAACCTCATTCCAATAAAGAAACTCTTAAAGCTAAGATTGAAAACAGTATGATATCCATGGATAAAGAAAAGTTAATGAAAGTTTACTCAAGATTCTGAAGTTGAATCAAATCTATTATTGCAGCCAATGGAGACTTTTTTAACAATTAAAAATAACTATATTTATGTATTTACATATGAGAATAAATTTATTCCAAAATATAATAATTTTGTGATATGTTGTTTATTTTACTAAAATTTTGATACTTTATTATGTGCACCCTGTATATCATATCTTCTTCATCCAGTCATCTATCAAAAGACAGCTGGGCTGTTGCCACATCTGAGTTACTGTAAATAATGCTACAGTGAACATAAGGGTGCGTATATGTTTATGAATAAATGTTTTGAAATTTTCCAGGTAGATATCAAGAAGAGAAGTTGTTGACTCGTATGGTAACACTATTCTTAACTTTTTGAGGAACCTCTATACTGTTTTCCAGAGTGGTTATCTCAGTTTACATTCCCACCAATGTGAATAAGGTTTCTTTTTCATCACATCCTCTCCAAAACTTCTCTCTTATGTTGTTGATAACAGCCATTCCAATAGGTGTGGCATGGTACCTCATTGCAGATTTGGTTTGTGTTTTCCTTATAGCTGGTTAAATTGAACATCCTTTCATGTTTTATAATATCTCTATTGAAATATAATTCATATACCATAAAATTTTCCTTTTAAATTACACATAATTAAATGTTTTTAATATATTCATAAAGTCATGCAGCCACACTATTATCTAGTTTTAGAATACTTTCATCACACCCAAAAGAAACTCCCTGTCCATTAGTAGTCAATGTTCATTTGTTCCTCTCAGCAGACTTTAGAGAACACTATGCTGATTTCTATTTCAAACTCTTTGGATTTGCTTATTCTGGATATTTCACTTAAAAGGAATCATAAAATATGTTGTTTTTTGTGATTGGTGTTTTTCACTTACCATGTTTCCAAGTTCATGTCTGTTGAAGTATGTATTTTTTACTTTATTTCTTTTTATGCTGAGTAATATTTCAAAATATTTCAATAATATTTTATTTATTCCTCTATTGATGGGCATTTGGGTTATTCCAACATTTTAGCTATTATGAATAATGTTACAATGAATTTTGTTGTGTATGGTTTTGTATGGGCATATGATTTTATTTCTCTTGTGTATATACCTAGAAGTGGAATTGCTGGGTCATATAATTGTATATTTAACAATTTGAGAAACTGCCAAAGTGTTTTCCAAAGCAGCTGCATTCTTTTATAATCCTATCAGCAATGCAGAAATGTTCCAATTTTTTCACAGTCTCTCTAACAATTAAAATAATAAGATTTTTTTATTGTAGTCATGCCTCTGAGTACAGGCTGGTACCACATTTTTGGTATTGATTTGCATATAACTTGTGACTTTGAACATATTTTCATATACTTACTGGTCATTTATATTTCTTCTTTGAGGAACTGTCTCTTTTTAGTCATCAACTTTTTGCTAAATGGGGGGGGCTTCTTATTTTTAAATTGAGAGGTTTTAAAAAATAAATAACACATATAATATATTAAGAGATTCAGATAATTTATATTACTGCAAATAATTCGTCCTATTTTTGGATTTGTTTTCATACACAGTGGTACCTCAGTATTTGTCATTAATTTGTTCAGAACTTATGATAAGTGCCAAAACCTATGAGTACCAAGCAAGTGATGAGTAATGGGGCATTTTCTCTTGTGTGGCAGTGTTGCGACTCAAACAAGTTCTAGTAAAGTACTTATGGACATAGACAATAGTGTGGTGAATGTATCTGAGAGGGGAGTATAAGGGAACTAAATGGTAGTGGAAAAAAAAAAAAAGGTTTAGCAAGCGCAACAAGTCCTGGGCTAGCACCAAGTGCTGAAACATTTTTTTCATCAAAATGCAATGAGTACAGGGTTTGACAAGTTATGAAGGTGACATGTACTGAAGTATGACTATATATTATTTAGAAATATTTTTCCTGTTCTTTTGATTTTTATGTCCAGTAAAATACTTTTTAAAGATTGTTATAAAGTGCAGTACATTGGTTGCCTTTGGTACACACCCTGACAGCGACTGAACCCACAGCCCAGGCATGTGCCCTGACCAAAAATCAAACTAGAAACCTTTCACTTTGTGGGACAACACCCAGCCAACTGGTAATGGACCCTTCTGCTTTTGGTGTCATAACTAAGACATCATTGTCTATCCCAAAGTCACAGAATTTTACACTTATACTTTCTTCAAAAAGTTTCACAGTTTTAACACTTACACACTTAGTTCTATGATGCATTTGGAGTTAATTTTTGTATATCACGTGAGGTAGAGATCCAACTTCATTTTTCTGTATGTGAATATTAATTGCCCTATCACTGGTTATTTTATATTAATATTTAATATCAATACATTGTACATTATAATAATATAATGCATACATTATATAACTTGTCTTCATCCTTCCACTCTTGTTTTCATTCAGAAAAGTAATTTTTAAAATTTGTGTCTTTTTTCTGTTTTGAACTATCTGTCCTTCCAACACACTTAGAAATATATACAAATGTCCTACTTTGTCCTACAAACCCTATAAAATACTTTAGAAATATTCATCTCCCCTCAGAACATTTTAGGTCCCTGCAATGCTATTTCTGTGCTAGAATTCCTGCTCTGTGGAATTCTTTTCTTTTCAGAGCTTCCCCCAAATTAGTTCTTCCCAAACTATATTTTACTATGTTTGTATATCCAATCTTTCTGTCACAAAGTTTAATCACTAAAAAAATTAACCCAAAATATTATTTCTTTGAGAAAAACATCTAAATATAGTACATTGTGGTGCTAGTATAATTAGAAATAATGGTTTTTACAGCAGGGTAACAATGTATTCAAAAGTATTTTTAAACTTATATATATCCACCCTGGCTGGTGGCACAGTGGATAAGGCACCAGCCTACGAATCCAAAGGTCACTGGTTTGATTCCACAGTTAGGGCACATAACCAGGTTGCAAGTCAGGTCTCCAGCCTGGTCTGTAGCTGGAGTCAGGTGAAAGGTAACTATACATTGATGTTTCTCTCCTTCTCTGCCTCTCCCTTTTCCCCTCCCTCTTAAAATAATAAATAAAATCTTAAAAAATATTTATATATATTTATAAAATAAGTGTTTATGATTTTTTCTTTATTTTCAGATAAAAAATGTTTGTTATATACAAGACATTTCCAGAAAATTCTTGAGTAAAGGAATTGATTATAGTGGTATAGATATTATACATAGATACAATGATAGATATAGATGAGTAAACTACCATTTTTTTTTTTATACTGTGACTTTTTAATTTTAGGTGTTCTAATAGGTGGATAGTGATAGATCATTGAGGTTTTAATTTACATTTTCCTAATGGCTAAAAATGTTGAATATCTTTTCATGTACTTATTTGCCATCTGTAGTTTCTTATTTTTAAATATATTTTATTGACTTTATTATTGCAGCTGTCCCAATTCCTTCCCTTTGCCCCCCTCTACCAGTACCCCTCATTCCCTATGGCAATGCCCCCATTAGTTCATGTCTATGTATGACATATAAAACTGAAAGTAACAAATGAACAAAAAAGAAAACAAACTGAAACTCACAGACACAGATAATAGTACAGTGGTTACCAGAGGCAAGGGGCTGTGGGATTGTCAAGGCTCAAGAGGGATTAAATATATAGAGACTGAGGAGGATTTTAATTTGGGTGGTGGGCAATATAATGTACATAGAATTAGACACTTGAAACTCATTAACAAATACCACCCTACTAATTTATCTAAAAATTAATTAGTTAAATATAAAAGCACTGGAAAGAGTAGCTAAGATATTGAAAATGATGAATAAACAAAATATACTATCATAAATAATCGCAAAAGTGTAAATAAAACATTTTCAAATATAAATTCTCAGGGTCTGTAACTCTGAAACTGCACATTGATAACAAAGCAAAACAAGGTCACTAATCATTATAAAATGCAAATTAAAACCACAATAATGGTTCCAATTCCCAGTCAGGGCACGTAATCAGATTCAAGCCAGATCTGCCAGCTGGAGGCAGATGAAAAGCAGCCATACATTGATGCTTCTCTCTCTTTCTTCCTCTCTCCCTGCCCTTCTCTCTCTAAAGATAATAAATAAGATCTTTTTAAAAAATTAGATATCACTTTATATCTGTCAGAATGGTTACCATCAATAAATCAACAATCTAGTGTTGGTGAAGATATAGAGAAAAGGGAGCCCTCATGTATTGTTGGTAGGAATGCAGAGTGGTACAGCCACTGTGGAAAGTAGTATGGATTTTCCTCAAAAAATTAAAAAATGAAACTACCTTATGACTCAGCAATCCCACTTCCGGGAATTTATCCAAAGAAACCAAAAATACTAATTCAAAAGAATATACTGTAAGAGCCCCTATGTTCATTGCAGCATTGTTTACAATCACCAAGATATAAAGCAGCCTAAACACCCATCAGTAGATGAGTGCATAAAACAAGTATGGGACAATTACACAATGGAATACTGCTCAGCCATAAAATAGAAGACAATTTTACCTTTTGCCACAGCATGAGTTGACCTAGAGAACATTATGCCTAGTAAAATAAGCCAGTCAGAGAAAGACAAGTACTATATGGTTTCACTCATATATAAACTCTAATGAACAAACTCAGCTAACAAGCAAAGTAGGGACAGACTCATTGATAGGGTCAGTCCATGAGAGTCTGCCCAGGATGATAGCTCTTGAAAATGGCTAGGAGATAAAGGGATGGAGCAAAAAAGAGAAAGGACTCATGGACATGGACAACGGTATGGCTATTGTGGTGGGGGGATGGGGATGGGGTGTAAGGGGGATAAATGTCAATGAAAAAATATAATAAAAATAAAATATAAATAAAATTATAAAATGTTTAAGTATTAAAAAATAAAAAAATAACAACATTTTTGTGTTTTTCCTTATCAATGGGAAATGTCTCACTCTTTCCCACAATTAATAATGCAAAGGAAAGAGAGGACTATAGAAATGGCTGATGGCCTTTTCCTTTGAAAGGCACCTATGGCTACAACTAATAGAATTTTAAAATGAACATTTTTTTAGTGTTATTAAATTTTCTCTTTTGTTCTTACATGAAACAGCAAAAAGCCCTGTATTCAGACCTATGATCAGTTTTGTAATTATTGACCAGAAATTGAGAGAGATTTTTACATTTACATATGGACAATAGTACACTTTTCCTTTATTTTGACTCGCCTTCAAATTTTGTACCTTCACATTAGAAACAAGAGAAAAATTCTCCTGCATGTATGAGTTTATTACATAGTTATCTAGAATCATTAATAATACTGTATCCTCTCAAATGTGAGTTTTGATAAAGATCATTGCTATCTTGAAAAGGTATATTCATAGGTATAAAAATGAGCTAAAGACAAATTGGAAATGGCCTAGTAAAGAGTGAAATCAATCTTTCTCTCTGAACGATTCAGCTGGAAGATTTCAACTCCCATCCATATATGTTGAAAATAGGAATTATTAACTCCACATTCAGAAATGGTTTCACTTAATTTGCTGTCTTACTGACAGTATATGCAAATCTTAATCTTATGTACATTTTATTGAGATAAAGACACACAGCTTTTAATATTTTTTCAACATGAAATTAACTTTTCAATGCTTCAAAAACATTTAAAAAGATTAAGAACCACTGCTCTGAGAGAATATCTTGTTATCAGGGGACAGGGTAGAAAGTTTCTCTTTAAAAGGAAAATTCACTTATAACAAAAGTTAGAAAACTTTAAA
This sequence comes from Noctilio leporinus, assembly GCA_004026585.1. Classification (NCBI taxonomy): domain Eukaryota; kingdom Metazoa; phylum Chordata; class Mammalia; order Chiroptera; family Noctilionidae; genus Noctilio; species Noctilio leporinus. Next base: position 13,466 of record PVIW01009626.1, on the reverse strand, counting down.
TTTCAACCTTAAACTATTAGTATAGCATATGAATTTTATTTTTTTATTCATGAAACACAATTTAGCGTACTGGTAGATATTTTTAGTAAAAATAGGAGTTGATTTTAAATGATAATTCTAAAATAAATGAATAATTTGCATCAATGTAAGTATGTGAAAGTAGAAACTAATATCGATTGAGTTAATGACACTATTCAAGCAGAGGATGCATGAACACATGTGAAGAGTATAGGAAGTATTCTGATTTTGAAAGACTGTTACTATTCACATTATATTCCTCAAAAGTTTTTCACAAAGCAAATTGTCTTTGTTCAAGGTAAATTAATAGATAAGTAACTAACAAACTTGATCTTCTGCCATTTTAATTTATAATTTCCTCATGAAATGTCTCTGGCTAACGTCCTAAAATGGCAGACGCAAATGTTCACCCTTAAGATATTTCTCGCTATTAAATTTACATTTAGGAAGGTAGAGGTCACAATGAGAACTTGAAAATAAAATAAACCAACATTGAATTTTTTGAGGCTTTTGATGTCCCACCCTGTTACAAACTTTATTTTTTAGTCAGGTTGCATGCTGCCCAGCTTTGACAGAGCCCACCCATTTCACAATGTTGATGTCTTTACTGCCTGTCCATAGAGGGCCTGACCACTTCTCCCATCCAGTGATTGAGTCCACTTCACTGACCTGCCCTGAGGACTGTTTTCCTTTACTTCTTGAAGACTCCACTCCATCTTCTAATTAATCTACAGTTATTTCCCTTCATGTCAGCACACTGTTTTTTCTCCACTTCTCTTCCTGTTTTCCTTATGCCTCCTTTTATACAGTTAATATTCCTCTTAGATCTATAATTAAAATAACATCTGAAATCACATCACCCATAAAAGTCTTCTCCATCAAATTGAATAAACGTTGACAATTCTCCACTAATATGTTTCGCTTTTGATTTAACACCCCATTAAACTTATCTCTTATCATTCCACATAATTAAACTTTGTACTAAATAAGCAAACTATATTTTGCTACCCTATTGATACAAAAAAAAAGTCTCATTCACCATCCACAGGAAAACCTTTATACATTTTTCCAGTAATTTTCCCCTATGATAAGCAAAACTTTTCTAGTTATTGACTGTGTTCATATCTTTGTGTTTAAAGCCACTTCACTAATGATAGATGCAGAAATCTCTTTTAGTATTCTGTAGGGATTTTCAAAGCAATACTAACATTCCTGTGTCCTAAATGTACAGTAATTGCCCCTTGAGAGTAGTGTGTCAAGGACAATCAACTCTCAGAGAGAGTTACATTAAAACATCCTGACTTTCATTTCTGATATGTAGTTATTTTTTAATTTTTATTATTTTATTACAGTTGTCCAAATTTTCCCCCCTTTGCCCTTCTTAGCCCAACCCACCTCTCAGTCCCACAGTCAATAACCACATCCACTGTCCATGTCCATGTCCCTCTGGCTGCTGTCAGTCTGTTTCATGTTTCTATGCCTCTGATTGTTTTGCTCATTAGTTTATTTTGTTCAATGGAGTCCTATCATAAGTGAGATCATATGATATTTGTCTTTCACTCACTGGCTTATTTTAATTTAGCATAATATTCTACAGTTCCATCCATGCTGTCACAAAAGATAGGAGTTCCTTTTTACTTTCTGCTGTGTAGATACCATTATGTAAATGTACCAGTTAATTGATCTATTCATTTACTGATCGGTACTTAGGCTATTTCTGCTGCTTGGCTATTGTCAATAGTGTTGATATGATTAAAGGGGTACATAAATTTTTCTGAATTGGTGTTTCAGGGTTCTTAAGGTATATTCTCATCAGTGGGATTGCTCGGTCAAAAGGCAGTTCCATTGTTAGGTTTTTGAGGAAATTCCACACAGATTTCCATAGTGGCTGCACAAATCTGCATTCCCACCAGCAGTGCACCAGGGTTTCCACAACCTCTCCAGCACTTGCTATTTGTTGATTTGTTAATGATGGCCATTCTGAGACCTGTGAGGTGATATCTTATTGTGGTTTTAATTTGCATGTCTCTGATGGCTAATGATATTAAGCATCCTTTCATAGGCCTATGGGCCCTTTATATGTAATCCTTGGTAACCGTCTATTCAGGTCCTTTGCACATTTTTTATTTGGATTGTTTTACTTCCTAGTGTTAAATTGCAAGAGTTCTTTATATATTTTGGATATTAAACCCTTGCCTGATAATATTCACAAATATGTTCTCCTATACAGTCAGTTCCCTTTTTATTTTAATGGTGATTTCTTTAGCCATGGAGAAGATTTTTAAATTGATGTAGTCCCATTTGTTTATTTGTTTCTTATTTCCCTTGTTATGGGAGAAATATTGGCAAAAATATTGCTATAAGGGATGTCTGAAATTTTACTGTCTATGTTTTCTGCTAGGACTTTCACAGTATCATGACTTATATTTAAGTATTTTATCCATTTGTAGTTTATTCTGGTGTATGGTGTAAATTGGTGATGTAGTTTCATTTATTTGTTTTGCAAGTAACAGTCCAGTTCTCCCAAAACCATTTATTGAAGAGACTATTTTTACTCTATTGTATAGTTATGTCCCTTGTGTTGCATATTAATTGGTCATAGAGACATGGGATTATTTCTGGGCTCTCTGTCCTGTTCCATTGACCTATATGTCTGTTCTTAGGCCAGTTACCAGGCTGCTTTAATTAGGGTGACCTTGTTGTATAATTTGATATCAGGTGTTGTAATCCCTCCAACTTTGTTTTTCTTCTCAAAATTGCTGAGGCTGTTTGGGGTCTTTTTGGTTTTATATAAATTTTTAAAATATTTGTTCTAGATCTGTGAAATATGTCATTGTTATTTTAATAGGAGTTGTGTTGAATCTATAGGTTGCTTTGGGTAGTATGGACATTTTAATTATGTTAATTCTTTCAATCCATGAACACAGTATATGCTTCCATTTATTTGTATCTTCCTCAATTTATTTTTTCAGTGTTTTATTGTTTTCCAAGTGTAGGTCTTTTACCTACTTGTTTAAATTTATTCCTAGATACTTTATTTTTCTTGTTGCTATAGTATATTGTACTTTTTCCTAGTTTCTCTTTTTGATAGTTCATTGTTAGTGTACAAAAGTACCATTGATTTCTGAATATTGACTTGTATGTATTTTTCCAAATTCACTTATTGGGTCAAATATTTTTTGATGGAGACTATAGGGTTTTCTGGGTGTATGCTATCATATCATCTGGGATTAATGACAGTTTTACTTCCTTCTTTCCAATTTGAATGCCTTTTATTTTTTTCTTATCTGATCACCATAGCTAGAACTTCCACTACTATGTTGAATAACAGTGATGAAAGCAGACACCCTTGTCTTAAGAGGAAAGCTTTTAGTTTTTGCCTGAGTATGATGTTGGCTGCAGGGTTGGCATATGTAGCCTTTATTACGTTGAGGTATGCTCTCTCTATTCCTCCTATGATAAGTGTTTTTTATCCGAAATAGATGCCGTAGTTTATCAAATGCTTTTTTGGCATCTATTGAGATGATCATGTGATTTTTGTCTTTAATTTTCTTCATGTGGTATATAACATCTATTGATTTGTGAACATTATACCATCTCTTGCATCCCTGGGATGAATCCCACTTGATCATGATTTACAATGTTATGAGTGTATTCCTGTATCTGGATTGTCAATATTTTGTTGAGGATTTCAGCATCTATGTTCATCAGAAACATTGACTTGTCATTTTTTTTTTCCTTTATTGAATACCTAGTTTTGGAATTGGGTAATAATGGCCTACTAAAATGAGTTTGAGAGTCTTCCCACTTCTTAATATTTTTCTTTTTGGAATAGTTTGAGAAGGATAGAAGTTTCTTCCACTTTGATTGATTGCTAAAATACATTCATAAAACATACGGTCCAGGGCTTCAGTGTGCCAGGAGTTTTGTTTTTTTGTTTTTTTTTTTTATTACTACTCCAGTTTCATTTGTTGTTAGTAGTCTATTCAAGCTTTCTGCTTCTTCCTGACTCAGTTTTGAAAGATTGTATGTATGTTTCTAGAAATTTATCCATTTCACCTAGGTTGTCCAATATCTTGGTATATAGTTATTCACAGTAATTTCTTACAATCCTATTATTTCTGTGGTATCATTGTAACTTCTCCTCTTTTGTCTGTGATTTTATTTGTTTGGGCTCTCTCTTTTTCTCTTGATGAGTCTCATTAAAGGTTTGTCAATTTTTTTCCAAAAAAACAGCTCCTGGATTCATTGAACTGTAGTTTAGTCTCTATATCATTTAATTCTGTTCTAATCTTGATTATTTCCCTCCTTTTACTCACTCTGGGCTTTGTTGTTGCTTCTCATGTTCTTGCAGGTGTAGAGTTTGGTTGTTCATTTGAGATTTTTCTGTCTTTTTAAAGTAGGTCTGTATTGCTATGAACTTCCCTTTCAGGACTTCCTTTACAGTGTCCCATAGCTTTGGGTTATTGTATGTTTATTTTCATTTCTTTCCAGATACTTTTTGATTTCCTCCTTCATCTCATTGTTAACCCATCCATTACTTAAAGACATGTTATTTAATCTCCATGTTTTTGAGTGGTTTTGATATTTTTTCTTAGTTTGTTACTGGTTTCAAGCTACTGTCATCCAAGAAGATGCTTGATCTCATTTCAGTTTTCTTAAATTTGTTGAGATTTATTTTGTATCCCACCATGTAATCTATCTTTGGAAATGTTCCATGTGCATTTGAAAAGAATGCATATTTTGCTTCTTTGTGGTGAAAGTTTCTGTAAGTATCAATTAAATCCACTCATCTAGAGTTTCTTTCAATGTCACAATACTCTTGTTGAATCTTTATTTGGATGATCTATCTGTTGTTGAAAGTGGAGTGTTAAAATTTCCTACAATATCTGTAGTACTGTCAATTTCTTTCTTGAAATTCTCTAAGATATTCCTTACATATTGAAGTGCTCCTATGTTGAATGCATGTAAGTGTTACATCCTTTTATTTGACCATTGTCTTAAGTACTATGTAGTGATTTTTTGTGTGTCTTGTTATGGCCTTTGTTTTGAAGTCTGATATTAGTATTGTTACCACAACTTTATTTTTCCATGTCCATTTGCTTAGAATATTTTATTCAACCCTTCACTTTCAGCCTATGTAGATCTATTTTTTTGTGGTGGGTCTCTTATAGACATCATATCTGGGGCCATGTTTTCTTATCCTATGTGCTTTGATTGGAGCGTTTAATCTACTTGTATTTTCATTTAAGGTTATTATTGATAGGTACTTATTCATTGGCATTTTTTTCATTTTGTACCTGTGGTCTTCCCTCTTCCTCTTTTTCTCCATCTTCTGAAAGCCATCCCTTTAGCATCTGTTGCAATACTGGTTTGATGGAGATGTACTCTTTTAGCCTTCGGTGTGTGTGTGTGTGTGTGTGTGTGTGTGTGTGTGTGTGTCTGGGGAGCTACTATTTCACCTTCCATTTTATTTATTTATTTTAAAAGATTTTATTTATTATTTTTAGAGTGAGGGGGAGGGAGAGAGACATCATATATATGGTTATCTTTCACTTGCCTCCAGCTATAGACCTGGCTTTCAGCCTGTTTATGTGTCCTGGCTGGGGATCGAACCAGCAACTTTTGGGTTTGCAGGCCAGTGCCTTAACCACTGAGCTGTTAGGGACTGCTAGTCTGCTTGGCAAGGCCCAGCTAGCAGAAACGGGTGTTTGGCAAGGCCAGCCCTAGTGCCAGGTGGACTCGGAATGGACACTGTGTATAGGGAGTCAGCCCAGTGTGTTTACCCCGTAGCTCATGAAGCATGGAAAGCAGAGAGTGTGCTATGCCTTATTCTCTGCAGCTAGCTTAGCTTCCTGGTTTCAGTTGAGCAGGTGCCAGTAATACTTGCATATAAGCTTAGCGTGATTAATAAATGGGACTCACAGCTTGGGCGAGCCTCCCAACCCCAACTTTGTCTCTTCTCTTTTTCTTGTGTCCTCCGCTGTCCAAACCCGGTGCGAAATCCAGGGACAGCTGGTCCGTCACACTGAGCCACCAGCCAGGGCTCACCTTACATTTTAAATGAGAGTCTTGCTGTACAGAGTGGCCTTGGTTTCATTGTTTGTAATATTTTTGCCATCCCGTTCTGGCTTATAGTGTTTCTTCTGAGAAATCAGCTAATAGCCTTATTGGAGCTCCCTTAATATGTTACATACTGTTTCTCTCTTGATGCTTTTAAGATTCTCTTTGTCTTTAAATCTTGCCATTTTAATTATAAAGTGTCTTAGTGTGTAATTTGGGTTTATTTTGATTGGGATCCTCTGTGCTTCCTGGACTTACATGACTTTTTCTTTACCACGTTTAGGTAAAATTTTCTGTTATTATTATTATTATTTTTTTCAAACAGGTTTTCTATCCCTTGCTCTTCTTCTCCTTCTGGTACACATATGCTGTAAATATTATTATGTTTCATATGGCCCTGTTGTTCCCTTCAATTGCCTTTATTTTTTCTTAGTCCTTTCTTCATTATTATTTTATTTTGTTGCTCTGACTGGGTGTTTTTTTTCTACCTTGTCTTCCAACTTGCTGATTTGATACTTTGCTTCAACTAGCCCATTTTTAATTCTTCCTAGTGTATTCTATTTCAAATATTGGATTCTTTATTTACTACTGGCTCTTATTCATAGTTTTTATGTTATTTTTCATGTTAATACAGTTCCCACTAAGTTCCTTGTATTCTTCATAAAGTTTCATGTAGTTCACACTGAATTTCTTGAGCATTCTTATAATTATTTTGAACTCTATGTCTGATCACTTGCTTGATTCAATTTCATTTAGCATTTTTTCTGGGGATTCCTCCTTTTCTTTGATTGGGGATTGCTTCTTTGTCCTCTGTTTTAGGTGACTCTGTTTCTGCATATTAGATTGTTCTGCTTTGATTCCTCATATTCATATGGTGGACTTCTGTGGTAAAAAACCTGTGGGACTCAGTGATATAGTCTCTTAGATCTCCTGAGCTGGATACTCTTAGGATGCTCTTGATATCATTGATATGGGCTTTCTTGTTGCAACTAGGTTTTTTCTTGGTGGTCATTCCTTGGTGGTTTCCTCCTTCCATTGTTTGACTGAGTCACATCAGCCACAACATTTTTTATGCTGTTGTATAGTTGTGGATGGTATAAATCATCCTCTGTAATCAGTGTATCCCTTCCTAGTTATTTATGGGGGACCCCCCAAAAAACTGGAATTATCTTCTGGAGGGTAAGCACCTGTAGTACAGTCTTCCTGCACTAGATGAGTATTCTAGGAGCCCATCTGTATCAGTATACAAGCTGGTGTTTTTGTCAGAGGCTGCATTTGGCTTCAGTCATTTTTTTCAAAGACTCTTTCATTGCATTAACCTGTTTCATGATGGGTGATTTTGAGTGCACCTGCTCACACTATGCTGAATATTCAGCACTTTTTCGACCAAAAACAGTATGACACTATTTCCCCATCCTTTTTAGTCACCCAATCTCAACACTAACTTTTTTCTTTCTTTCTTTAGATGAAAAAATCCTCAAAGGGAAATGTTTTGCAGATTTAGAAGAGGTAAAATAAACAAACAAACAAATAAAAATGACAGATGCACTAAAAGGCATCAGAATTGACAAATTCAACTATTTTGAGCAGTAGAAAAAAAAAAATCTCCAATGATGTATTGTATTAAATACAGAACACTTTGTAGGTAACTGAAGTTTAAGCAAGTAAGAATAAATACAGTTTTTTTAATAAATAAATTCTGTTGTTTTTGCATCCCCCTTTTGGTATACACTTTCACTTGAATCATTCATTCTATAAATAAAAATAAATCACAGGTATTTGAGACTAAAGATTGACTTTTACACCATGATATTTAGATTAAATGTCACTTTTTTTCAAGCCCATAGTTGCTGAGTGCTAAATCAAAAGTATAAGAGCCCTGGCTTGTGGCTCAATGGATAAGGTGCCGGCCTGTGAACCCAAAGGTCGCTGGTTTGATTCCCAGCCAGGGTAACATAACTAGGTTGCAAGCCAGGTCTCCAGCTAGGTCCATAGCTGGAGGCAGGTGAAAGGCAAACATACATTGATGTTTCTCTTCCTCTCTTCCTCTCTCCCTTCCCCTCTCTCTAGAAAATAACAAATAAAATATTTAAAATAAAAAAGAAGTATGTCCCCTTTTTAAACTTTCTCTGTATATTCAATGTTTTCTCTTAAGACATATTTGAATTTAGAACTTTGTTCATTTAGTCACTACATATATGTCTTTTGATTGGGAAGTTTAATCTATTTATACTTCAAGTTGTTACTAGTAGGGAAGAACTTACCCTTGCCATTTTATTTCCTGTATATTTTGTATATTTTTTATCTCTTTCTTCTTTCTTACTTTCTTCTGTGTGTTTTTTGATGTTTTATAGTGTTGTGCTTTGATTCCATTTTCATTTCCCTGGAAATTTAGAGGACACAAATAATCAGAGTAACTTGGGAAGTATTTTCTCTAAATTCCTCTAGGAAAATCATGCATCTAATATTTTCACTTATCTTCATTAAACAAAAGCATTTCTTTATTCACATTTTTAAGAATCCAAGCTCTCTCAAAAATATTGTAATAACTAAATATGGTGTCAGGTGGGTAAATATCAGGGGATATATTTCATAAAATATATGATTATCTAACCACTATGTTATACACCTGAAACTAATATTAAATACTATTGAGTATAAGCTCTAATTTTAAAAATAAAATTAAATTAAAAGTTTAAAAAGGATTCCAATATCTTTTCTACATGCCAATCTGGAAACAATTTTGTAATCTACTTCCTATAATTTATAATTTTCAGGATGTGGGCATCTCATGAAAAATAATATATTTCTAAAAATGCAAGAGATGAGGAGAAAAGGCAGGCAAGTTAGAAAAAGTTTAATTCTGATGGCTATATGATGGAAATGCAACTTTTGAAGAACTATTAGAGGGATAATGAGACTAGAATATAGAAAAATTAAGATCAAAATGTGAAAAAGAACCAGATTATACAAGGTCCAATAAATTAGGTGGTTATTAATTCCATCTTGGTTTGTCCAGGTCACTGTAGTCTTACTGCAATTATTTAAAAGTGTCTCAGTTTGTGAAACAATTTTTTTCCGAGGTCTGCAAATTTATTTTGATAATTTTTAATATATGAGGAGTCATAATGGTAACTTTAACATAATTTCACACAATGGTAATAAGCTTTAAGATTTTCAGAATCCTATCAAAGTTAAGTAGCTAATTTAGTAGAGTTTAATATTCAATGTCTCTTTTTTTCTTTTTTAAAAAATGAATTTATTCTTTTTAAAAATTTTATTTATTATTTTCAGAGAGAGGGGAAGCGAGAGAGGCAGAGAGGGAGAGAGACATTAATGTATGGTTGCCTTTCACCTGCCTCCGGCTACGGACCTTGCTGGAGACCTGGCTTGCAACCTGGTCATGTGCCCTGACTGGGGAATCAAACCAGCAACCTTTGGGTTTGCAGACTGGTGCCTTATCTGCTGTGCCACAAGCCAGGGCTTCAATGTCTCTTTTTTTCTATTCAGAAATATCTCTCTTTGGATGTTGATGATATACTGAAACTCTAAGTTTACAATGACCTTCTTGCCACTAAATCCATTGATTCTTTTTATACTTTTATCAAAATATGGATAGCATGTGATATTATGGCCCACTCTTGTTGACTTGATGGTCATCTAATCTTGACTTCCATGTCCTACATAGTTGTCTTCCATATTTTTGGCCAATGAAGAAAGCAAAAAGTAACAATTGCAGAAAACAAATGGATGTCCATAAGATAAAGGAAATGATAAAATCTGTGATTAAAGAAGTTAAATGAAGTCAGCTTTTCACAAACACGCCTAATGTCTGCTGTGATAAAGGGCTGAGAAGCATCCACTATTTAGTGGACAGAATCACTATTCCATCTACAGGGATTTTATTGTAATCAGGGGAAAAGGTTATCTGATTTCTGTGAATTAAGAAATGATGGATGTTGAGTATGTAAGGACTGTAAAACAGAAGAACTATTTTTTAAATTGTCTATTTAAGAAAGTAAGTAATAAAAAGGGTAATGGATGGGCAATATATTGAAATAAGGAAGATAAAACAGATTCAGTAACAGGTTTCTAGATGCTGAATGTAAGTTATATTTGATAGCTTTTATTTTTTCTGTGAAATACACACTGCTTCTGGGAGTAAGATGAGCAGGGGCAGTAGAATTAAGATTTCAGAGTTGGTTTGAAATAGTGATGGCAAAACATAGATAGAACAGCAATAGAAATGTAGTAGAAATCTCAGTTGATGCTCTTGATCATGAATTTACAGTGTTCTATACACATCTATCCAGTGTTCCTCTGGAGTCTAGCAGTTTTTAGAAAAGGTATAAAGGTGACACAGGGTGGAAAAGCAATTCAGAGCTAGTATTTTGTCAGTCAGGTATTATGGAAGAAAATAAAAGGAAATAAAAAAGCAAGGAAGTTTATCATACTAGCTTATATTTTATTTATTTATTAAGATTGAAAGACTATATTAATAGTTCCCATGTGGCTTAACTCCTTCTATCATATTTTTAAAGCATTTTCTCATATAGTCATGAGAACAATTAATTCTCAAATTAATTCTGTTAACTTCTTGGATTGAAGTTAGTCTACCACAGTAGGAACTCTGATAAACAAAGATGTTCATTTTAATGCCACACTCTTAGGCTTCCCCGCTTACACTCCCTGCTACATACTCTTGAGTTAAGCAGTAGCTTAACTCTTTGTTATCTTAGAGAGGAGAGAGCAGGTCTTTGAATGAATTAGACATGATACAGATACATTTCGATGATGAAAGAGAAAAGATGAGAACATTTACAAGCACTAGTCACAACCTAGATAGGGCAGGACAGTGCAAAGGCATTAGATGAAATATGCATGTGGCTGAAAACAAAATTTTGTTATCTCTGCAAAAGAAGCATATTCATTCAAGGGGCATGAACATCTAAAATGTGTGTAAATAACACTGAGAAATCAATTTATCTATGATGATTTTTTCTAGTTTTATTCTAATGACTTTATTCAAAATAAATATGCCATAATTCATATTATCTACAAACAGCACAGAACAGAATTAGTTTTTTAAATGACAGTTAGTCCTTTACATGAGTCTGAAACGTGAATTTTATTGAGATACTACTTTTTTCTTAATGATATGCACATTTTAAATGCATAATTAATGTATTGCAAATATTTTAGAATTTTGAAAGAGTATTTCAAACAGCATCCTTGTACTTTTATTTTCTTATATTTTTAACAATAATAAATATGCCAAAGGAGAAATTTTTTGACCCTATTGCTGTCACATACACTTTATTTTAGTATACCAGATTGCTAAATACTTCCATATTATTGTACTTTATTTAGAAGAACCATAGAGAAAATAAAAGATGTATTATTAATAAAAAAGAACATTGAACTGAAACGAGCTTAAGTCTGTATTTGATTTGCTTCTAAGTTGATTGAATTTCTGCAAAATTCTTTGAGTTTGTACTCTTTTAAATTATGTAAAACATTGCTTCTCATTAAAAAAATTTTTTTTTAGATTCATGATTAATTTTGTTGAAGATCTTTTGGGAGGAAATATAAAACTTCCACATACTTATCAGTAAACAATGTTAGAAAGAAAAGGCATTTAAGAAGGTCTTTATTCCAAACTCTTTCTTCTCGTATGACTGACTTAATGTCTCTAATCCCTAAAACCTATAATGTATATTGTCATTAATTCAAATTGTGTATTACAACCTCATTTTATTTTTTATAAGATTAAAAATTTTATGAGTAAGGAATTCTCAGGATGTGTGGGTGTGCATGTGTGTTGTGATTTCAGCAACATATTTCTCATTTTTTTATAAATGAGAGTCTTTAAGTAAAATTACATCATATGTTTATGTTTTATGTTTAGGATTCAAGAGAAATTTTTTTTTAATTAAAAAAATTTATTGGCATGACACTGGCTAATAAAGGTTTCAAGTGTGTAATTCTATAAAACATCATCTGTGTTGAACACCCAATGCCCAATCTTCATTTCTATTTTTTTTTTTGAATATTTTATTTATTAGTTCCAGAGAGAGAGAAGGGAGAGAGGCAGAGAGGAAGAGAAACATCAATGTATGGTTGCCTTTCACCTGCCTCCAGCTATGGACCTGGCTAGAGACCTGGCTTGCAACCTGGTTAGGTGCCCTGACTTGAATTCGAACCAGCGACCTTTGAGTTCACAGGCTGGCACCCACCCACTGAGCCACAAGCCAGGACAATCTTCTTCTGTCACTCTATAGTTAACCTCCTTTATCCTTTACTACCTACTGCATCCCCTTTTTCTCTAGTAACCACCATACTCTTGTCTATATCTATAAATTTTAGTTTTTTAATCATAATTTTGTCAGAAAAGAAATAAAAGGAGAAATTAAAAGATACATAGAGATAAATGAAAATGATGATATTACATATCAAAATTTTTGAAATACAGAAAAAGCAGTAAAAAGAGGGATTTATATTTTTATAGCCCACCTCAACAACAACAACAAACCCCTCAAATAATCAACCTAACATTTTACTTTATCAAACTAGAAAAGGTGAACAAATGAAGCCCAAAGTCAGTAGCAGGAAAGAAATAGCAAAAATTAGAGAATTAAATAAAATACATATAAGATAAAAGGCAGTAGAAAAAAATTAATGCAACTAAAAACCAGCTCTTTGAAAAATGTAAATACAACCCTATACAGGAGAATATTTGCCAATGATACAGCTGATAAGGGGTTGATTTCCAGACTATACATAAAGAACTCATATAACTCAACACGAGGGAGACAAACAATCCAGTTAAAAATATAAGCAAAGAACTTGAATAGACACTTCTCTAAGGAGACATACTGATGGCCAATAGACATGAAAAATTATCATTATCACTAACCATCATATAGATGCAAATTAAAACCATAATGAGATATCACTTCACACCTGGCAGAATAAATACCATCAATAAATTATCAAACAAAAAGTGTTGATAAGGATGCTGATAAAAGAGAACCCCTAGCCCCTGAAGTGTTGGTGGGAATGCAGACTGGTACAGCCAACTGTAGAAAACAGAATGGAGATTCTTTTAAAAATTTAAAATGGCTGCCATTTGACTCAGCAATTCCACCTCTCAGAAAATACCCAAAGAATTTCAAAACACTCATTCAGAAAGAATATATGCACCTCTGTCTTCATAAAAGCATTATTTACTATAGCCACAATCTGAAAACAGACTAGTAGATGAGTGGATAAAAAGCTGTAGTACATTACACAATGGAATACTATGTAGTCATGAAAATAAAGGAACTCTTACTTTTTGTGACAGCATGGATGGACCTGTAGATTATTACCCTAAGTGAAATAAG
>PVIW01009625.1:0-50564 GCA_004026585.1 Noctilio leporinus | reverse complement strand
TTGGGTCCTCTCTCTCTTTTTCTTGATGAGTCTGGATAAGGGCTTGTCAATTTTGTTTATTTTTTCAAAGAACCAGCTCCTGGACCTGTTGATTCTTCCAATTGTAGTTTGAATCTCTGAGTTATTTAGTTCTGCTCTGATCTTGATGATTTCCTTCCTTCTACTTGCTCTGGGCTTTGTTTGTTGTTGCTCCTCTAGTCCTTGTAGCTTTGTGGTTAGGTCATTTTTATAAACTTCTTGTAACCTTTTTTGGAAGGCCTGTATTGCTATAAATGGGAATATTAATTTTATTTGTGTAAGTAAAATGTCTGAAACCAAATGAACTAAATTGTAATATTTGATCATTCTTGAGAGTGGGTTTTTAAAAAAAGATTTTAGTTATTATTTTTAGAGAGAGGGGATGGGAGGGAGGCAGAGGGGGAAAGAAACATCAATGTATGTTTGCCTTTCACCTGCCTCCAGCTACAGACCTGGCTGGAGATCTGGCTTGCAACCTGGTTATGTGCCCTGGCTGGGAATTGAGCTAGTGACCTTTGGGTTCACAGACCAGTGCCTTCTCCACTGTGCCACCAGCCAGGGTATTGAGAGTGGGTTATTTTTATGTTTTAGTGTTTTATTTTAATATTTCAAAAATAGTAAAAATTTGAAATAAGGCTAATAATTTTACACATGTAGACACACATTCATGCATAGGTACATGCATACAGCCACACTTTTACCAACCTTCCAGTCTTTAAGCACCATATTTAACCAGAGAATCCAGCAAAGACCACCTTGAGGATACCCAGGTAAATATGAGGGCATTAAAAAAGAGAAGCTAATGAAAGCAAATGATTTTTCCTGGCTATAAAAGAAATATGTGCTCATTGTAGAAATTTTGGGATATTTTAAAAGTATTTTTTAAAAAACAACAATTCCAACAGGTGGGATTGACTTTGGGGGCAATGGGTGGGTGGGGAAGAGGACAGAGTGGAGCAAAAAGGGGATGGATGTACTACAACAACAATAAAATAAAATTAAAAAAAAAAAACAAAAACAACAACAATTCCCCAAAAGTCTATTACTAAGAGAAAGTCACTGAATATTTTGGGTTTCAGAGAGAGTTTGGTAAATACAGAGCCAACCTTTGTGTCTCCATGCCAGGTCCCTTAAGAGTAAGTCTTTGGGTTTATGTGGAATTTGGATGTGTGTGTGTGTGTGTGTGTGTGTGTGTGTGTGCGTGTGTGTTGGGACAATAGCATGGAATGTATTCTGCTGCCATTACCTCCCTGTAAGCCACTTTCTAGAGCCCCCTACACCTCCATTACTCCAAACTCAGAATAAAATTTGGCACATCCTAGAGATGCAAAAATCTCAGATGGCAATAGGCCTAAGACCAATGTGCATGAAAATGCAGTGGAGCTTAGGCTTTGAAAATGTCCTGTTGAAGTTATGTAGAGACAGTCAGTTCACCACTCACATAACCTTGTGTTGTTATAGATTCAGAGATTCCCTCTGCAGCCATTGTCCCACATTTCTACAATCCTCCACAGGCTGCAATTGGAACAAAGATTCCCCAGAGCCCTGGAACGATCTGTACTTCTTCCTCTGTTTGGACACATGAACGGGCCTAAGTGAGCTAGATGAATATTGCTAACGGGGAAATAATTTGATCTCACATTTAATACTTGTTGAGCCCTCATTACATGCTTCACCCAGGACTAAGAACATTGCGTATTTTGCAATGTGTTTGTTTCATCTTTATAGCAACCCAATAAGGCAGCTTCTATTATAATTCTCATTTCATTGATATAGACATCAATGCTTAAAGAGCTTGAGGAACTTGCTCAGGTAGTAATAACAATAATTGAGCTGTCCACACTTTCAAACTGAGGATGGCAAACCTCAGGGCACATAGTCTTTCTCTATCACTTACGACTCCCCAGCATATGAAAACTTTCTTATTTTCCTTCGTTGACTTGTATAACATGACAATATTTGAGGTTAGGATAAGAAACACATTTGATACAGCTAATCAGATGTATCCTATCTTTTATAAAGACACCTTTGCCACTCCAATCAGTGTGGCTCAGTTGGCTGGACATTGTCCTACAGCATGAAAGTTCACTGGTTCAATTCTGGACCAGGGCACATGCCCAGGTTGTGGTTCAGTCCCGGTGGTGGTATGTACAGGAGGCAACCAATTGATAGCTCTCTCTTTCTCTCTCCCTTTCCCTCTCTCTAAAAATAAACAATTAAAAATTTTTTAAGAAAGGCATCTTTGCCTTCAGTTTCTCCCACCTGGCCTGCCAAGCTTGTTCTGTGTGCCTGTTGCCAACTCCTGGTTCCACCTAGTTAGTGTTCAGGAATGGTCTGTAACTCAGGGATGCAGACTTTAAATGGCTTGTTTTTGCACTGCGCTTCGAAGTCTGAGGAGGAAACTTGGATGGTCACCAGCATATAAAAATAAAGGAAACGAGAGCCATGCTTAATAGGAATGAGGTCTGCCAGTGATTGGAGCCAGGGATTAACCTTTTGAAATGAGATGTGAGATGGGGGATGGGTTGGGAGAAGAATGAATCAGAGTGTGAAGGCAACACTAGCCAAAGAACTGACCGACAAACAGGCTCTGGGCACTTAAACTAGTAACTCCATAACTGATGAAGAGGAAGATATTTTCAAGTTAATGTTTTTTTAATTCCTGCCTCTTGGAGGCTGAGGAGCAGTCATCACTGGAGACCTGGACATTGGAGATGACAGGCTAATGTATCTGTTGCTGGAACCCAGTCACTCCCTCGACATTACATCAGCACTCCACCACAGGACCCTTTCTCACTGTGTTATTGGGATGGGTCCCAACAGTGTCTTTGAGTTTCATCACCATCCCAGATTCTGCTAAAGGTTTCAGTCTTCATAATATTTCACACACATGATAAGTATTAATTACCAAAAGAACACTGTTGTCTGTGATGATAAAGAACAGTCTCTAAGGTCAGGGAGCTAGTTAATTTATTGAGGGTGGGGGGAACGTGCATCCAAGCTTGCATCTGAGACTTGAATTATTAGTGCAGAGATTAAATATACAGAGAGCCCTGGCTGGTAGCACAGTGGATAAGGTGCTGGCCTGTGAACCCGAAGGTCACTGGTTCAATTCCCAGCCACGGCAACATAACCAGTTTGCAAGCCAGATCTCCAGCCAGGTCCATAGCTGGAGGCTGGTGAAAGGCAACCGTACAATGATGTTTCTCTTCCTCTCTGCCTTTCTCCCTTCCCTTTTCTCTGAAAAATAATAAAATCATAAAAAATATATCATATATATATATATATATATATATATATATATATATATAACAGAGCAAAGTTGAAAGTGGAGGGAATAAGCTCCTTATACCCGTACTCTTCAGTCCTTTAACCTAGATAAAGGAATGGGAATTCAACATGCTCAAAAAATGTTCCTTCAGCCTCATCTGTCTATATCAATTATCTTTTCTGCCAACGGGTAGGCATTGCAGGAAGAAGAATCATGTATTTTCTGGAAAATGAAGCCAATGCACCAACTTTTTACTAAAAAAAGGAAACAATGACAAGGCAAAGAGGAAAATAAATTGGACAGTGGTATCTTTGAAATTCTTTTGCATGTGCTTTCCCAGGCTGTAGGAGCAGCATTTGTCTGGGGGATGGCAGCCCCATCCTTGTATCTGCTCACGCTTAACATGAGTCTCTGTAGTCAACCAAACATCATAAAACTGTTCTCATTATTCTCACCCTTCCTGAGGGGCCTACAGGAACGGGACTAAGTAGCCTTTCATGAGGCAGCCGTGCCAGTTACTTGGATGTCCTTCTGGACAGGAGCTGTTGGGACTTGCTAAGGTTCTTCCTTTCACAGACAGGGAAATGGCACTGTATCTGTGTCTCAGCAGCAACACGGTCACTGACAAGTCCTTTAAGATGAGAACGCAAAACAACTAATGACACAAAAGGGATACAAAACTTCACGAAAAGGGATTATCGGCCAAATCCAGAATTGACTCAGGAGACCAGCATCTCATCACCTCAGTGACAACATGAAACTCCCTGCAATTAGTGATTAAATTAGAGCTGGGTGGATGCGTCTGGGTTGCTGAGGTCATCTAGCTCTCTCTTGCTAAAACACCCTTGGGCCCATTTAGGTGTCAGAAGAAATGGCATTCGGGATATATTGGTGTAAGGCTGAGCCCTACTCAAGAGTGTTTTCTTGTGAACAGCGCACTTTTCGGTCAATCGGACTTCCCTTTATGGTCTGCTGTTCAGTGATGAAGTTCTGTGGTGCTTCCTTCTGCCTGAATATTTGGCATTGCCACCCCTCCTGAACATCTCCTTCGAGGTTTCAGAAACCATGTCCCTTGTCTTCATTAGTATATATCCTTGGAATTCAGTGGATTTGACTGTTTGCCTTTTTGCTTAAAAATATATATGGAGATATTTTATATTAGACATGGTTTCTATGTTCACCAGTCCTACCTGCATATTATTATAAATATGTTCTATTGGGCACTTGTACAAGGGGGGCCCTGAAAAAAACTCTGAATTTATTTATTAAAAATTGTGTATTTATTCTTGCATTTAAACTTCAACCACCTTCAAAATACTCTCCATTTGATGCAATATACCTACCTATGGAGATGTTTTTTCCACTGCTCAAAACAATTTTGAACTCTTCAATTTTGATGCCTTTTAGAGCTCCTGCTGCTTTTTGTTTCATCTTTTCTGCATCAGCAAAATGATTCTCTTTGATGACTTTTTTCACCAAGGAATCAAAAAAAAAAAAAAAAAGAAAGAAAGAAAGTTGCTTGGGGTGAGAATGATTGGGTGAATAGGGAGGGTGGGACATGGGGGTCATAGCTTTTTGGTCAAAAACTGCTGAACGCTCAGTGGGGTGTGGGCAGGTTGGTGTGTTTGTAAACTACCCATCAGAAATTGAGTAAATGCATTAAGAGTCTGCAAAAAAATTTACTGAAGCTGAACATAATGTCTCACACCAGCTGGCGCATTGATACAGATGAGTTCCGAGAACACTCACCTAGCAAAGAAAGCCTGAACTGCGAGGCGCCCACCCGCAAGAAGACAACTCCTTTTGTGACCCCACCCCAGCTCACATAGTTAAGGAAAATTCTTGCCTTCAATGTTAAACCTTTATTAAGCACAAAGGAGTTTCTTAGAAGGGAAAATTGGTAAGATGGAGAATGTGGGTAAGAACAAGGCTCTGGAGCCAAACACTCTTTCCTTTGTCACTTAAATTGTTGTGGATTTGGGACACGTTACCTCACCTCTGGAAGATTTTCTCCTCATCTGCAAAATGAGCATGACACTATAACAATAGCTATAGTAAAGTTTGTTGTGAAACTTCTATTACATGCCTGGCACATAATAAGAGCCCAGAATTATTGCTAAAAAATAAAACATAGACCCTAATCTTGTGGAGTTCATAGTATATAGGGAAGTCAATCATTTAACTAGATAAATAATGCTATCAGGACAGAAGTGTTATAATAGACCTGCCAAAAAATAGTCTAAAAAAGCTTAGATGAGATAGCCATTTATTTTGTCGGAAAAGTTCATGTGGCACAGGGAGAAAGTACTGCCTGATCTTACTTGTCTGAGAAGTGAGGGGAGAGGGTTCTAGGCAAAGGAAACAGGTAAGAGAAGAGGTGAGAGCCCTGGAGCAGGAGAGGATGCAGTCACATGAATCTGAGAACCCAGCCCTCACGAGGGGATGGAAGACTTTCTGAACTTTGTGAAGGATTAACTTCAATTGAGTCCTCAGATGCTTGTTGAATAATCTGATTAGAGTCATGGCGAACATTTTTCTTCAGCCTGACCATCCTCCTACTGCAGAAGATGAGCTGGCCAGGAAGGGAAGGGTGGAAGGCACTGTGGAAGAACTGAGGTCATGGGTACCCGCCCAACCTGCCTGCCTGTCACAATGGTTGAGTCAGTACAATTCAATCAAATTTGGTTTTTGACTCACTGACTTCTCATTCAAGAGCATGGCATCCTAACTGTGTACATTGCCATTCGCTAAGTCAGGCAGGACACAAGCCAAAGCAAACAAAACAAACAAACAGAAAAAAAATCAGAGGCTTCCTGGTCATTTTTACCATGAAATTGTTTATTAACTAGTTTATTTGTCCTCAGAACATTTTATTTGTCACACCAGCCCTCTTATTTTGATCAGCCTGATCCTCCAGAGGTCAAGGGCTGATTTGGCCATCATAATTATTGAGCGCAGCCTGATTTAATTTTGTTTCTAATGCTGGGTTGACATTTTTTTTAACCCTTATGTGAAAATGGACACTAAAAACTTTCTTCAGATAGAAATTCATAAAAATGGGGAGGCTTGAAGCAAAAATCAGAAGAACTTTCTTTCTGAGTGCCGGAAAGAGCTCTGTCTTTGAGAGGAGGAGAGCATCAGGCTCGCTCGGAATGCATTAGTTGAAGCACGCAGACACATCAAGAAGAGTTTCCAATGAAATGATAATAACCAAAATGAAGTTTTGCACATTCTTTCAGCGTTATTGGAGAAACATGTTCAGATCTACTTATTAATAAATGCCTTTCATAAAAGTTATTTTCTAGTTATTTTAGGAATAAGCTATTAATATCCGAGGTCTGTCCAGAAAAAGTCCAGCCGTTGTTAATGCAACAAGAATAGTTTGCGTGACTTCAGTTTAACCTGGTAGCCAAGGAGAGTGGACTGGAATGCACATGCATGAGCAATGACAACTTCACTGTAGTAGTCAGTGGGGGTAGTAGATGCCTTTGACAGCGTGTATGGCTGTCACAGTCAAAATGACTGGGTGAGTAGAGCAACAAATCAGCATCAGATTTTGCGTTAAGCTCGAACATTCCTCTGCGGAAACTATTTGGATGATTCAAGAGGCCACAGCTATGGGCAGCTGGTGACTGGCAGCTTCATCACAATAATGTCCTTGCTCATCATGTCTCATGCAGAGTTCTTTGACGAAACATCAAATCACCCAGGTGACTCAGCTCCTCCCAGCCCAGATTTGGTGCCTTTCGACTTCTGGCTTTTCCCAAAACTAAAATCACCTTTGAAAGAGAAGACATTTAGACCATGGATGAGATCAGAAAAGTACAATGGGGTAGCTGATTGCAATTGGAAGAAATATGAGGTCTCAAAGTGCCTACTTTGAAGGGGACTGGGGCATCATTGTCCTGTGTACAATGTTTTTTATATCTTGTATCTTCTTTAATAAATGTCTCTATTTTCTATAGTACATGGCTGGGTACCTTCTAGGCAGATCTCATATTACTAGTTGTTTTCACTGTTGTCAGGAAAAATACCTTACAATTTTAATTCTTTATCATTTATTGAATATTGCTCTATGGTTCTTGGTCTTTTACTTCACACACATATACCTTAGAGAACATAAAATACATCCCTGTCCAAATTAGATACAGAAACTAAACTCACTTTTCTTTGTTTCCTTTTCCTCCAGAAACTTGGCCCTCAAGTTCTGGACTTTTTAGCTCTCCGCCACAGCCCTGGGCCAGCAGCACCCCTTTCAGAGTCCATGCCCCACCATTCAAACTGGAAAACTTCTTTGGCTTTGTCCCCCTAGGATGCCTGTCAGTGTGTGTCTCTACTGCCTGGGACCCTGGCCCCTTGAATTCTGGCTGCCCTGGTTGCTCTCTTATCCTTACTAACCACACTATCTTACAGTATTTTGTCCAGCTTTTATCATTATTCTTAATTACTCTTTCATAGGTAGAAGTGGAAATGCATATTATCTCTGAAAGTACTGATTTAAAACTTTTGTCTTTTGTTTAGAGAGGAAGTCTAAATATTTCTATATATCTGGTCCTGATGTCTGGTCTGAACTCTACCTGGGTAGCAACATAAATGATTCACAGAATTATTTTTTTTCTAAACCTTGTAATATATCCCTTCTTTTATTCTTTCATCTTTGAAATTTTGCAAAAGTTCTTGTATTAAATGTATGAGAGATTCCTGTACTTAATCCTTTCTACCACAACCCTATTGTTCCTTTAAAGATGCTATGGCTCTACCCTTCTATGTATAAGGAAGTATAGTACCTTCACCTTTTTTCCATCCTCACTTTTCCTTATCTAGCTTTATCCAACTGGAAAACAACTAGCTTGGCACCTGGCACAAAATAAATGTTGATGAAAGAACAAATAAATGAATATGTAAATGAAATTACTTCATTATATGAAAAATAATTGATAGATTTTCTTTTATTCTTCCCTTTCATTGTTAATCCATACCTTATTTTAATTTTAAAAAATCCTAAAGTAACAATAATTTGAGGTTATTCTCCTAGGGTCTGTATTTAGTGAGATCCAAGTGACTGAATTTCACAAGTTTTTAGTCCAAAAAAGTATGCCAACAACTTTATTTTTTTACTCTGAGTCATGTATTTGTTTGTCATGTAAGTGGTCACCCAGAAGTGATTTTTGACAAACATCTCACTGCATACACTTAGCTAATCTTGACAGGTATAAACAGATGTTGTCATGTGAATTTCTGTTTGAGGACATGGCATAGCTGGTGAGATGTAGCTAGATTGTTCATTGCCTGGTTTCATATTTAGAAGTATCTCTCTTGGAGTAAATTTAGAAAGTCATTGTGTTATGTACTGAATTTCTGTCAGGGCCTGCTCTGTCTTGTTTCCAGATCTTCAAACATTTTTTCCTATGCCTAGAATGTCTTTCTCCCTTTTGGCTGTCTGGTGAACTGCTTCAGTGCTCAAAAATGTCACCTCCTTTGTGGAGTTTTCCCTAATGTCTCAGTGACATTGTATGCTTCCTCTTCTGGTTTCCCGGTACTTGATTATAGTGTTTGTCATTACAGTGAGTTATTTACATGTCTTTGTTTCTCACTTAACTCTCATAGGGGCACAGGGCATGTCTCACTCTTCTTCTAACCTCAGTGCCCAAAATAGCAACTAATATTTATTAGATTCTCAACACATTTAAAAAAAATAAAATTCACACATCAAAGTCACTCCTTAAAGTGTACCATTTGGTGGGCTTTAGTTTATTCACAAAGTTGTGCAACTATTACCACTCTGTAATCCAATAATATGCTCATCACCTCAAAAATAAACCCCATACTCCTTGACATTCACTTCCCATTTTGCCTTCCCTCCAGTCCCTGGAAACCACTAATCTGTTTCTATCTCTATGGGTTTGCTTATTGTGGATGTTTCAAATCAATGGAATCATTCAATATGTGGCTTTTGGGGTCTGGATTCTTTCACTTATAAAACTTCCAAGTCCTTCCATGTTGTAGTAAGAATCAGCACATCATTCCTTTTGTGGGTGACAAATATTCCATTTTATGAATATTTTATAGTTTGTTTATCTAGTGATCAGTTGATAGGCATTAGGGTTGTTTCTACTTTTTAGCTATTATGAATAGCCAACATTCATAAACAAGTATTTTTATGGATATGTGTTTGCAAGTCTCTTGGGCACATAAGAGTAGAATTTCTGGTAAGTCTACGCTTAACTTTTTGAGAACCTGACAAACTATTTGCTAATGTTTTTGCACCATTTTACACTTATACCTGCAATGTATAAGGGTTCCAATTTCTCAAAATCCTTTCCAGCACTTATTTATGGTCTGTCTTATTGATACAAGTTATCTTAGTGGATATTAATGGGGGTCTCATCATTTCTTTATTATTGAGGTAAGATTGACATATGCCAGTTTTAGTTTCAGGTGCACGGCATAATTATATGGTATTTGTATACATTGTGAAATAGTCACAATACTTCTAGTTAACAGCCATCACCGTACATAGATACACATTTTTTAAGATTTATTCTCTTAGCAACTTTCAAGTATGCAATACAGCATTATTAACTAGACACCATGCTGTACATTATTACATCACCATGACTTTATAACTTGAATTAAGTGTGCATTCTTGACCATTTCAGAAATGCCTTACAGATAAATAATTGCAAGTACTTTAAAGGGAGATACAGGGACTCCAGTCTTATTTCTCTAGGGATTTATTTTTATCCTAGTCAGAGAAAAGACTAGGAGACCCAGATAAATTTTATGGAGAAAGAAATTTATGAAGCAAATTACTATTTCATATCTTAAATTTATATATATTCCAAATTTATTTCAAATAAATGAAGTGTCAAACAGGATTGCTTTTTAGTATAGCTCCCTGTGTTGTTCATAAATGAACAATTACCTCTTTTATTCTTCTGTTCTCCTTTTTCCCCTTCTCTTCTTTTTCCTCCTTCTTTTAATGCTATATAACCCGATTCAGTAACTTCAGGAGATAAATAAGCCATATATTTCAGATGATGATATTGAGGCTTGGAAAACTATGACCAACCTCATTCCTACCAAGATAGATTCACCAGATAGAAAGGAACAAATGAGACAAGCAAAGTTTGTCCTTCAAAGTTCCCACACAGGTACAACTTAAGTTTGCTACAATTCACACTATTGGTAGGAATTCAACTCTTGGTCTTCCTCCAAATAAATTAACTTGTGGGTGGTGGGCAGAAAAGTGACTTTTGAAAATTTAATACATTCTATCCACTATGATTCTTATTTGTTAAGTATTGCTAGCCAAATTCAAGTGTCTTTCAGGACTCTAGTGATAAAATTAAACAACAACAACAACAACAAAAAGCTCCAGGTGCTACCACAAGTACTGAAACCTGTTTGTTTTGGACACTAACAATTGCAACTTGGAACTTGAAAACTCTCTCAATGAGGTCCTTCTCTAAGATCCTTGGAATAAATTAGAACATGATGAAGAGATATCAGAATCAGTATCTTCTGTCTTTTGACTTTATGCCTTATAAAGTCAGACCTAAATGTTGGGTAGAACTGCCTTAAGCTCTGAGATTTGGATTAATATTTTTTATTTATTATTTATTTTTAGATTTTATTTCATTATTTTTAGAAAGAGGGGAAGGGAGAGAGGCAAAGAGGGAGAGAGACATCAATGTATGGTTGTGTTTCACCTGCCTCCAGCCACAGACCTGACTGGAGACCTGGTTTGTAACCTGGTTACGTGCCCCGGCTGGGGAATCGAACCTGCGACCTTTGGGTTCGCAGGCCAGCACCTTATCCACTGTGTTACCAGCCAGGGTTAAGGATTAATATTTTTTAAAGGAATGAAGAAAGGATGCTAGTAATTGACTTCCAACTTTTGTGAAGATGTTTACATCATATTTAGAGGCCAGCAATAAAGCCTACTAGATTTGAGGTATATTATCTAAAGATCATTAAGAAAATCACAAAACCTTGTTTCTTGGCTAAGATAAGAAAATATCATGAGTTTTAAATTTAATTTGACCAGTACTTTTAGAAATTTTCAAGTAGTGCCAAGGAAAGTCTATAGAAGTTTAAACAAAATAAGATATTCATCAGAGGAAAATTTTCCTGCACAAATCATTAAATCTGTACACTTCTGTCCTATTTTTTATTGGAAATGAGCTAAACAAGGTAAACTAAATATTGTTAGGTGTTACCTAAAATAGCATTGTTGATTCACTTTTAATCTTTACCTAGGGTTACAGTTTTCATGGAAGACAGGATTATTTGATTATAATTTGTGAAAGACAGGATTATTTGATTATGATCTCATGTTTTTCATTAGAATCCTGCCAAATGTGCACCATAACTCTCTTTTCAGCTATTCTGGCAAGGACATAGAAGTATAAATCAGTGCATGGTACCCATTTGGTTCTCTTGGCTTAAGAAGTTCACACAACTCACTTTGGTATTGCTTATACACTAAAGATGGCACATATTCTGTCTACATTTTTAATGTCTTATTAAGCCATTAAATGACTCACATTCTTGTCATGAAAATGAGGGCTTCTTCTTCCTACATGAGAACTAATCTTCAGAGAGACATTCCATCTAAATACCTGGGCTATGTCCAAATTGCTTGTAGTCTTAAGATGCCAACTAATCATGTATGTATCTCCTCCAAAGTTGCCTCCATTGCCACTAAGAGCTGATTATTTCTGTAGTACAATCTATTTTACACATGAGAGTCAAAGTCATTGGTTGAAGTATTTGAGCAGTACTGATCATCACCAGCCTGCGGTGCTCTTCTTGTCCTGAGTCATTATGTATGAGTACAACTTTGTCATGATTCTCTCTCATGTAAACATAACTCCAGACCTGTATTTGATGACAAACTGACCTTACTTTCTCCTTGGGAGGGTGAGGTTATTTTATTATGAGTCACATCAGTGGCAGGCCCAACTCAGGGGACCAGTGATAGCTCCATGCTCTCTGCCTCAGGGCACTGGATTGTCCAGCTAGAGAACTCTTGAGCCACTGAGAGGTGGATGTGTAAGGATCCCACTGTTGCTTCTGTCCTGCCCACCCACATAGTCCATAGCAGTCCATGAAACAACAACCCAACCCGTCATCATTCAGAAAGAGGCACAGTTTGAATCAATACAAGGTTGGAAATGATTCCTGAGTTCTTTGAATCTGGATAAGGAACTCATTAAATGAAAATCCAAACTGGTTCAAATATTGGACCAATTAGAGTCTGATACAAACTACATACTGAAATGGTTTTTGATTTTAAACCCTTCAGACACCGAGTAGATACAACTCAGTAAAAACATTAAGTATTATCCAAGTATTTGGGGAATAAAGAGAGATCCCTTACCCATCTTCCCTGTTTTGTTTCCCATTCCTATCTCTATCAGATCTTTAACATGATTGCGTTGTCTCAAGGATGCTCTAGAGTTGAGTTTTTGGGCTGATCTAGGTCAGGATACCAGTCACACCCTACCAGTAACAAGGCACAAGGAGCCCCCATCATTCATTGGCTTCCACAACATCTCTTACTGGAAGGAATCAGATTAAAATGTGCCTTTCTGTGGGTTCCAAGACTTAAAGAACTCCAGGGGTCAAGAAAAGTCAGGGTCTCAGCCATTGGAAGCCAAGGCACTTAGAAAAACCCTGATCTTCTTTAGGTTCAGGCCTGGGAAAGAGATTGCCTTATTTGCCTCATATTTGGAAGGTCTTTCTCATTTGGGTTTGTTTTGCCTTCTCTGTTCCATTCTCAGCTCAGACCAATGAGGTAGACCAGGTTATCCTTCCAAGTGAAAAGTAAAGAAAAGGTTTCAGACGTGTGATCTTTTTTTAAAAAATTGTGAGGTAAATGAAGGGTGCCTAAGGGTGGATTCCATCCACAATATCTTTGGAGGGAATCTTAGCATTTGCAATTTTTTTAGGTTCCCCAAGTGATTCTGAGGGATGGCCATTTGAGGAATGCTGATATAAGGCTTATGCCCTCCCATATTCTTAGCTTTCTCCCCTAAAGCCTTCTCATCACCCACCAGCAAGTTCTCTGTGCTGTGTCTGGGACTCCAACTGGCAGGACAGTCATGAAAGGCCTCCCTATTGTCTTCCCCAGTACCTTATACACATACACATACACATATACTTACATATATACATACACATCCTACACTGTATTTTCAGTCCAATTTAATAGGTTGAGCATAAACCAGTGAAATTATGCTAAATTGAAATTGAATCCTAAGACAGTTTAATGTACTAACTCATCTGGAGTAAATGCATTTTGAAAGAGGACACAAAGTTTAGGGAGAACAATGGGTGAAGTATGGATATTACATCGTTAAGACCTATTCATTCTCTGTATGTCTTTAAGACTGTACAGAGAATGCTTACCCCATCTACAGGACTGACTCTTGCCTTCCAAATAGACAAGGTGGACCCCAATCAATTACACTCAGGAGAGCCAGAATTGGCTCACTATAGCAACATGGAAAATATAGAGACAGCTGTGCTGTTGCTCTTAATTAGTTTCAGACGGTACCGGGAGAGAATCCCATCTGCTAAGATTGCCTAAGGATGCTTTGGCCAGTGGTTATGGCAATATTAGCTGGATGGTGCCTCTGCTGGGGTGACAGCCTAAAGGACAAGCTTATCTTTCTTATTGTGCTTGTCAGCTGCCCTTGACTGTACTCCAAAGCCATGGCTCAGGGTCCCACTGGTTTATGCAGGTTTCAAGCCTCAGTTACCTCCACACAAAAATAGGCTATGCAAACAACCTTAACTTAGCCACTATGTAAGGAGCTGGGGGACCCAATAATTTATTTAAATAAGGAAATGGAGTATTCCTTGGGACTCCCTTGTGTTTGAAACATGATTGAAAAAGCAGCTGCATAATCTATGGAAAGTAGCAGGCAAAACATAGACCCTATGTTGAGGGGTCTTCAATCTTCATTGCTTCCAGAAATACCTCTCTTCCAAATCTGGGGCAGGAAGTCTAGCACTTTTTCTCTTGATTTGCCCCCTAAGCCAAGCCTTCCAAGGCCCTTAGTGTTAGTAGAGCTGCTGGTCTCCCAGGAATTGGAGAGAGTCCAAGGCTGAGCTCACCACAACCACAGGAAATTCAGCTCATACTAAATGATTTGTGGTGCCTGCCAGCCTGAGCTAGACACAAGCCAGAAACTCAAAAAGTCAAAGGTTTCATATCCTCCCAATGTCCTCTGGAGTCATCTCCTTTCTGCCTTGCAGTTTCACTTGATGTTTCCCAGAGATAGCCCATAGAATCCAAAGTCATCAGCCAAGCTTCAGTATGAGACCGAGCCGAAGAAGGCTGGGTCAAATCAGGTATTCTCTTCCTTCATCTATACCTTGTTCATTGTCCCTTTATACCTCTTGATCTCTATTCACATTCATTTTTTTTTTTTTTCTTCAGTTCATAGTGATTCTTTTCTAGGAAAAGCCAAATGGGGGCTTCTAAACACAAATATTGACTGGAACTCATTTCTTTAGGTCTTAATTACCTCAGCCTGGCTGAGCATCAGAAGCGTTTTGTGATTCTTAGGCTCCACCCCATGCTGCTCTATGAGAATCTCTGTGGTGGAGTCATGTACTCAACTCTCATCAGACTAGAATCCCCTCCTTCCTATTCTAGACTGAAAATTGGGTCTCCTGACTTATAAACCTTGATTTGCCACTAAACTTTCTTCATGACCTTGCCTAAGTCATTTAATTCTCATAGGCTTCAAGTTCCTTATCTACAGAAAAGTGGGGGTGAGGTGAAGAGCTAGACCATACCAGTGATTACCAAGTCTAATTCCCCAATTTCCAAGTCCAATTGGAGCTTTTGAAAATTTTGGGTATCATTGCTCAGGTTTGTTTCTTTGTGCATGCTCATCCAGTGCCCACCATTCCATAACCCTTCTGAGGCTTGGCACATTCTGAAGCTAGGATGATAGAAGAAGACATATACAGTCTTTTAACACACTAATGTATGGCATCTAGTTTTGTGTAAGTAGACAATGTGTAAGGTCTTAGAGCCTTTTAAATAATCATCCTAAAGTCAGACTAGAGAATGACTCCTTCAGAGTTTATTTTATGTCTCCCCTCTTCTCACAGAATCCAGAGTCCTCATAGCTCAACCAGAGATAAATGATTGAATTCCAATGGGAGGTAAGGGAGGGTTGGTGAAGTATGTAATCTGAAGGGCTTTGGGACAGGGGAAAAGGAAAGAAGGTCCCAAAGAAGGAGAGTATTTTGCTGATCACACATAGGGTAGCATACAAACTCCAACAGAGCTAAGACCCCAAATACATTAGAGGAGACAGGAGTAGGGCTCTCTGGAATAAAGTGAGAGTCCACTCAAAACTCTCCACTACTTTGTGCTGTTGCATGGGTTGGAATGTCCTTCTCAAATTCAAAGAGCAGCAGTTTTCTGGATGCCATGTTAGTGTAATGTTGGAATGTACAGTCCACGCATAAGTACTAAGGCACACAGGTGATGGTTCCTGGAGATTCTGATTTAATGGGTCTGGAGTGGAACCTAGGTATCTGTATATATTTTAGATATCTGTCGTATGACTTTGATACACAGCTAGTGCTCAGATTTACTTTGGGTTAATTTTTATTTTTTTCTTTTGACTTCTCCAAATTCTCATCACTTGCCTTCCCACCGCCCAAGTCTCCTGACTTTGTGGGAAAGGGCACCCCTTCCCTGAGTCATGTACCCCCGCTCTAGTGCACTTGGTCTGGCAGGCAGAGCACAGGCTCCAGTTCAGTCTCTAATTGCTCTTTGGATAGGGACCTTGTGTAGGTCACAGCTTACACACTTATAACCGAAAGAGGAAAAGATTATTGTCTCTGGAGACAGTAGATTTGAGTTTTAGTCACAACTCCCACCTTCTAGCTATCTGAACTTGGGTAAGTTGCTTAATATCTTTGAACCTCAGTTTGATTATATGTCAAAGGAGGGATAAAGATGTCTACCCAAATGACCAAGTCCAGTGGTAATAATAAATTTAACAAATTGAATCTAAGGCCTCATTTGACTTATTAGCAGCATTTGATCCTTCCGATCATTTTCATTTTTCTGAACTGTGTCCTGTGCTTAGCTCTGGGCACAATTCCCTCTCCATTCCTTTCTTTCATCTGTGGTCATTTCCAACCTCTTTCACTGTAGACTAGTTCCTTTCCAACTTCTAATTATTGGAGTGCTTAGGACTCAATCCTCAGACCTCTTTTCTCACCAGTTTACCTTGATTTCCTAGGTAATATCATCCATTCCTATGACTTGAAATACTATCTTTATGCTGATGATCATCAAAGGGATCTCTAACTGTAATGTCTCCCTAGAACTCAAATCCTTAAATCAAATTGCCTACTCAACAACTCCATTTGAATTATAATAGGCACCCTAAATTTAGTATTTCTAAACCAAACTCCTCATTTTCTTCCCCAAACTTTATCTTTCTCCAACCTTTCTGATCTCAGTATATAGCTTCTTCACATGCCTAGTTTTTCAGGCCTAGAGGCTCTTTACCTCACTCCATATTTTCAACCCATCAGCAAACCTATTGGCTCTACCTTAAACTATATCCAGTACCTGGTCTCTGCTGCTGTCATCCTAGTCTCAGACCCCATCACCTCTCTCCTTAGCATTGCAACAGAGGAGAAAGTGATCTCCTCCATCCAGCTTGCTCCACCATGGTTTATGTTCTTCACAGCTTCCAAGAGGGTAAGTCAAAATCCCCCATGCCTTCCTTCTCACTGAGAATAAAATCACAAGGTCTTCTCATAGCCTCCTCATGATGGTTATTATGACATGCTTCTCTTCCTTATCTCTCTGACCTCACAGATCATTTAACTCCTTGATCACTCGTCTCCAGATATACCAGCCTCCATGTTGGCCCTCAAACATGCCATGTGCTCCTACCTCAGGCATTGCACTATCGACCCTTCCTTATGGAACATTTTTCTTCTACATCTCTGTAGCTCATCAGCTACTTCATTCAACTCTTTGCTCAAGGCACCTTATCACCAAGAACTTCCTTCATATAAAAGAGAACATTATCCCAACTTCCACAACTCTTTATTTGCTTATTCAGGTTCATGTTTATTCATAACTTATATCACCACTTGCCGTATATATAATTTATATATTAATTTATTAATTTGTGTGTTGTCTGCTCACCTCACTTGGAATTAAGCACATTTCCAACATCTAGAACAGTGCCTGGCACATGGTATAGAGCTCAACAAATATTTGTTAAATGAATGAATACATGAAAGGACTTCAGTGATGTAACAAATGAGATAATATATATGAAGGGTTTAGTACATGCCTGACACTTATTAGTACTCAGTAACTCTCTACTTTTAGCTTTTGTCTCTCCCTCCAAATATTTCTTGGGCTTGACCTCTAAGTCATTTTCCCTGCTAGATGATGATGACAGGAAATGACTCTACTACAAGGAGTTCACATTCCAGTTGCTACATACCAGTGGGAGAGACACCACCATAAATAACCACCAGATAATGTAATAAGAGCTGCAAGAGAGACATTACACTATAAAAACATAGATAAGAGGGCAGTTAAGGAAGTCTTCAAGAGCAGTGACATTTAAGCTGAGACTTGAGGAATAAATAGGTACATTTTTGCAAGGGGGAAGGATATTGCTTTCAGAGAGATCTCAGGTAGGGGGTACAGAGATATGAAAATCCACGCCCCACTGGAGCTCACAGCTTCTTAGCTTCTTAGTATAAAAAAAAATAGTAAAGTGAAATGAAGAGAAGGTGTAGAGATTTAAGCATAATTATTGACATCACTGTCTCCTCCCTTTGGTATAGATCATCATATAGTATTTTCAGAGCTCTCATGCTTTTCATGCTTCTTTTGGCTCTACGACATATCAGTAGGTCATTATCCCTTTATCATACAGCCAAAGAGACTAAGGCTGCAATAAAATCAATAGTCTGTACAAGGCCACACAAAATATTAATGAAGGATCCAGGGTTAGAACCCAAGAATTCTATCTATTTGTTGACAATTTCTGTAATATGAAGCAAAAGGCAAGATTGTCTTCTTCAACTAGTTAAAAATATTTTCAAGATTGTCACTCTAGGTCTAAGCATTTCATGTTGCCTTTTTTAAATTTAATTTTATTGTTGTTGTATTACATCCATCCCTTTTTTGCTCCCCTCTGTCCCCCTCCCCATCCACCCATTCCCCCCCAAAGTCAATCCCACCTGCTGTCCATGTCCATGGCTCCTTTATACTAGGTTCATGTCTAAACTACTCCCCTTCCTTGCCTCTTCCTCCCCCCTCCCCAAAACCCCCTTCCTCCTGACTACTGAAGGCCTATTCACTGTATTCATATATTTGGTTCTGTTTTGCTTATTGTTAGTTTTGTTCATTATTGTCCTGTAATGGGTGAGATCATATGGTATTTGTCCTTCACTGACTGGCTTATTTCACTAAGCATAATTCTTTCTAGTTCCACCCATGTTGTTGCAAAGGTTAGGAGTTCCTTCTTTCTTTCTGCTGTGTAGTATTCCATTGTGTAAATGTACCAAAGTGTTTTGATCCAATCATCCACTGATGGGCACTTAGGCTGTTTCCAGCACTTGGCTATTGTAAATAGTGCTGCTATGAACATAGGGGTACATAGGTTCTTACGAATTGGTGTTTCAGGATTCTTTGGGTATAGTCCAAGTAGTGGAATTGCTGGGTCAAAAGGCAGTTCCATTTTTAGTTTTTTGAGGAAACCCCATACTGTTTTCCACAGTGGCTGCACCAGCCTGCATTCCCACCAATAATGCATGAGGGTTCCCTTTACCCGACATCCTGGCCAACACTTGTTTGTTGATTTGTTGATGATTGCCATTCTGACAGGTGTGAGGTGGTATCTTATTGTGGTTTTAATTTACATCTCTCTGATGACTAGTGATGTTGAGCATTCTTTCATATGCCTCTGGACCCTTTGTATATCTTCCTCAGTGAGTTGTCTGTTCAGGTCCTTTGCCCATTTTTTAATTGGGCTGTCTGTCTCCCTGGTGTTGAACCACATTAGTTCTTTATATATTTTGGAGATTAAACCCTTGTCTGAGGTATCATTGGCAATTATGTTTTCCCATACAGATGGTTCCCTTTGAATTTTGCTGGTGTTTTCTTTAGCTGAACAGAAACTTTTCAATTTGATATAGTCCCATTTGTTGATTTGTTCTTTTATTTCCTTTGCCTTGGTGAAGTATCAGTAAACATATTTCTGCATAGGATATCCAAAAGTTTGCTGCCTATATTTTTCTCTAGGACCTTTATGGTGGCACTGCTTATGTTTAAATCCTTTATCCATCTTGAGTTTATTCTGGTGTATGGTGTAAGTTGGTGGTATAGTTTTATGTTTTTGCATGTTGCTGTCCAGTTCTCCCAACACCATTTACTGAAGAGACTATTTTTACTCCATTTTATGTTCCTTCCCCCTCTGCCGAATTGTTGCTTTTTTTCTTAACTGCCATAGCCAGCTGCCCTTTATTGAGTGCCTATCACACTACACAATTTTCACAACAACCATCTGGTAAGTGCTATTGTTATTGTTATTATGCAATAAATGAGGAAACTATCACCCTAAGTAATTTTAAGTAACTAATTTGTCAAAATATATTTAATTAAAAAAAAAGAGGTTGCACCAGATTTTATAATCTGGTGTGTTTGATACCATGCCTGTGTTTTTTAGCTCGGCTAATATTTTTGAGGTGGAATCTAGCCAAATGTTCAAGTCCATCTTCTATTTGTGCTTCCTCTGAGTTATCTATATGGCAGAGTATGGCATTCTTGGCCTTGTACATCTTATGCAGAATTGTTTACTCACTGGAAATTTCATCTTCCATTGTAATTTTATATTTATACATTTCTCTAGCCAAGTTATACCACATGTATTCACGTACTGTTTTTCAGTTTTTGCTGTCATATAAGTGTGGTCATGTGAATCACTCTCATGTATCCAATTATAGCACTGCTAAATAGGAAAATATGACCACCAATGGTAAAGTTAGCCTCGTAAATATGGTTAGTCTTTGTAAAACCATAAACAAAATCAGGAAGAAAAGATTTTCAAGCATTTTGCTGACAGCTCTTGTATAACCCAGTAATCACAAGGCAAATATGAACCATTTTCTTAACTTACACACATCCTTTCTTAGGAAGAAAGTAGTAAAATCCTACTAACCATGGATTTGCCTTTAGGCAGAAGGACCTGAAATGAAGGTCCTTCTCTTGAAATGAAGCCAAACCATGTCTATTTTTCAAGATATCTTTTTCGTTCTTAAATATGAGATATCGTGGTGACTTGTTTTTCTCCTGCCTTCAAAGACACTCCTTTTAGTCAATAAATTTGTTGATGCTGACTACAGGAAGCAATCATGCACTGTCCTTCTGTGAAGGAGATGTACCAAGAGATGCAGATTTGAACTATTCACCCCTTGCTACCAGAGATGGGAAAATTAGCATTTATCAATTTAATCCAACTTGCTTCCTGTCTCATTTCTGATTATTGTTAGTTATATTATTTTTCTAATTTAAAGATTCATAACAGTTCAACACTTTCTGCATATTTTCATAATTGGTTAGTCTTAATTTTAAACTTTAATCTGTTTACTATGTACCACATTTAGGTTTTGTAACCACAGTTTCTTTATTCCTAAGCTTTACATTTTGACTCATTTCTTAGTTAGCCAGGTTTCATTTTTAAGAAGTTTTTGAAGAACAAATTGTGAGTGCAATAGCCTGTCAGATTTTGCATGCTTGAAAATGCCCATTGCCTCTATGTTTGAAAAGTAACCTATTCAGACATAAAATTCTTTGGTTGCTTCCCTTCAACTTTGTAGGAAATGTTCCTTATTTTCTGGTATCAAGAGTTATTGTGGACAACTGAGGAAAACCCAATTTCCTCTTTTAATGCTATTTATTTTTCTTGCTTGAATGTCTATATTATTTCTTTATTCTTAATGTTCAGTAACTTCACCAGGATGTGTCACAGTAATCTTTGGGATTCATTTTTCTTGGCATGAAGATATATATATATATATATATATATATATATATATATATATATATATGTATGTATGTATATATATATGTATGTATGTATGTATATATATACATACATATATATATAATTTTTATCTGCAGATTCAAACCTTTACTTCAGAAAAGTTCCTTCTAGTAGATTTTTCAATATATTGTTTCCTTTCTCTAATGTTCTTTACAGGCATGGTGTAGTTTGTGTATTTTACATATATATTATCTTCTTCATAAACTATAAATATCGCCCTGGCTGATGGCTCAGTGGATAGGCACCAGTCTACAAACCTAAAGGTCATTGGTTTGATTCCCAGCCAGGGCACATAACCAGTTGCAAGCCAAGTCTCCAGCCAGGTCTGTAGCTGGAGGCAGGTGAAAGGCAACCATACATGGATGTTTCTCTCCTTCTCTGCTTCCCTCCCTCCCTCCCTTCCCCTCTCTCTAAAAATAAGAAATAAATCTTTAAAAAATGTAAATATCTTAGTTTTTGTTTTCATTGTCTCAGCATATTTTCCTATAGGCTGCATTATGTTCTAAGCTTAATTTTAAATAGTACTACTGGAAGCCAGGAAGGTGCTGTGTAATTACTGTGAATCTGACTCTGTTGGGTCTTTTTAAATGCCTGAATGCCTTGGTGGGGATCAGCAGAAAACCAAAGAGGATGAGAAGGAGGACAAGCCTATTCGAGTTCTGGATGAGGGTGACATTGCCTTGCTGAAAACTTATGGTTAGAGCACTTACTTGATCTAGGCAGATCAAGCAGATTGAGGATGACATTCAGCAACTTCTCAAGAAAATCAATGAGCTCACAGGTATTCAAGTCTGACACTGGCCTGGCCCCACCAGCACTCTGGGATTTGGCTGTGGATAAGCAAACACTGCAGAGTGTACAGCCTTTGCAGGTTGCCAGATGTCCAAAGATGATCAATGCTGATTCGGAGGACCTGAAGTACATAATCAATGTGAAGCAGTTGGCTAAGTTTGTGGTGGACCTCTGATCAGGTAGCACCTACTGACATTGAAGAAGGGATGAGAGTTGGAGTGAACAGAAATAAGTATCAAATTCACATTCCACTGCCTCCTAAGATTGACCCAACAGTTACCATGATGTAGATAGAGGAAAAGCCTGATGTCACATAGAGCAATGTGGGTTGCTGTAAGGAACAGATTGAGAAACTTTGAGAAATAGTTGGAGCCCCTCTACTTCATCCAGAGATATTTGTTAACCTTGGCATTGAGCCTCCCAAGGGTGTGCTCCTTGGTCCACCAGGTACAGGCAAGACAGTCTGTGCTTGGACAGTTGCTAACAGGACTGATGTCTGCTTCATTTGAGTTATTGGATCTGAACTTGTACAGAAATACATTGGTGAGGGGGCATGAATGATTCAAGAGCTCTTTGAAATGGCCAGAACAAAAAAAGCCTATCTTACCTTCTTTGATGAAATTGATGCTATTAGAGGGGCTCCTTTAGATGATGGTGCTGGAGGTGACAATGAAGTGCAGAGAACTACGTTGGAATTGATCAATCAGTTGGATGGGTTTCATCCTCGAGGCAACGTTAAAGTGCTGATGGCTACAAATAGACCTGACAGTTTGGATCCAGCACTGATGAGGCCAGGGAGACTGGATAGAAAGACTGAGTTTAGTGTACCTGATCTAGAGGGTCGTATTCATACACTTAAGATACATGCACGTTCAATGAGTGTTGAAAGAGATATCAGATTTGAATTGTTAGTACGACTGTGTACAAATAACACTGGTGCCAAGATTAGAAGTGTCTGCACAGAAGCTGGTTATGTTTGCCATCAGAGCATGTCAAAAAACAGCTACAGAGGAAAATTTCTTAGAAGCTATAAATAGGTCATTAAGTCCTATGCCAAATTCAGTGCTACTCCCTGTTATATGACATACAACTGAGCCATGAAAGCTTTCATGAAAACACTTCTTTTAATTGTAATCCTAAACTTATAGAGACTGGTTAATAACCATTTCACACAAAAATAAATAAGTGGTTTCAAAATTATACGCTTAATTTTTTCAGATAATTTTTCTCTGTAGTACAATAGAAGGTGACATCTAGTATCATTAGGCAGAAAGGTTTATTACAGTGTATATTTGAACTGGTTTTTGATCTGCTATCATTTAAGCTTTCCATATCATAAATTGCTTGCTTTGAGCATGTATGTTCTAGACATATGTCAGCTGGGTGCTGTACACATGTCTTTTTTTATTTATATATTTAAAATTTTTTAAAATATATTTTATTTATTTTGCTATTACAGTTGCCCCAATTCCCCCCTGCTTTGACCCCCTCCACCAGTACCCCATTCCCTCCAGCAATGCCCACCTTAGTTCATGTCCATTAGTCATGAATTTAAGTTCTTTGGCTTCTCTGTTTCCTTTGCCCTTTTTAACATCCCCCTATCTATTCTGTAACCACCAATGTGTACTTTTCTTTTTTTCCTTTCACATCCAGACAATTCACCATTTAATTATTGCCTTCTGTCAGCTTCTCAAATCATATCAATGCAAAGTTTTCATTATTCCAAAATGCCTACATTAATTCACTTGTTTAAAGAATTACTCTTTTAAGTAATATGAATTGCAATATTACCAAACACATACAAAAATACATTTACACCCATACATATTTTTACACATGTTTAAAGTACATACTGGATTTTGAAGAGTTAATACAAAAAATTTAAAATATGCCAATAGCTTACATAGTTATTACATGTTAAATGATGGTATTTTCGATATATTGTAGCAAGATTAAGCAGTTTTTTCTTTAATACTTATTTTACTCTGGAGTATTATTTTTGTGAACTATACCACAGAAATGGTGTATTGCAGAACTCACTTTTGTGAAAGTTGTCCTAGAGATAGTGCCAAACCCATAGTGAAAAATGAATTTGGTTTTTGAGTCAGGTCCTCCCCCCTCCAATAATACTACTCAACTTCATTTTAAGCTAGTAGAACTACAACTTATTCTTTATGGAGTTTTCCATCTTAAATAGTAGATTTATTTATTTATTTATTTATTTAGGCTGTGCACAAGTCTTACTTCTTTCAATACCCTCTGTTTTTCCTCTACATGTGTTTTACAAGTTGAAGGCTTCAGAAATAATTGCACTTGCAGTGCTCAGCCAGTCCCCAGAGAAGAAATTATTATGTCTACTAAGTTGAGGTAAAAAATAAAAATCCCTAGAATTTAAATAATTGTGTAGAATAGTATTCTTGCTATTTTTTGAACTTGTGGTTGACTTCCTATGTGGTCCTAAACCAACCCCTGAACTATTTAAAAGTCTCTTGGGGTAGAGATTAGGTATGTTCATATTTTCAATAATAAAGTTTACTATAGCATTAACTCCTTTTCCCAAGTAACCCCAGTTTGGGGGCCTTCATAACTGGGAATGTATCTACTTCCATGATTTATTTTAAAGGAATCTCATCTAATTTACATGTTAATATGAGAATATATATTGTCTATGTACACGAATCATATAGTTTGGTAGTTTGCAACTTCCATCCAAACTGGTCTTCATTCTCAGCATCTTTTCTAACCTAAAGATTGGCTGATTTCACAACACACCCATGACCAGTTGGTTGCTATTTAAAACATAAATTGCTAACAAAATCTATATAGTACACACCCACAAATAAGCACATATTTTATAACAGTGAATAAGAAAGATAGCATGTCTTCTATGTAATATACATCCACATTTTACTTTTTTCTTCTTCCTTAGCTGTGTTCAATTTTTCTGAGTTACTGCAAGTTACCTGATTTTCCCATATTGTGAAATGATTCCAATCTAAGAAAACTTAACCTGCAGTAATGAAGATACAATATACAAAATTGTACCTTATTTAGTAAAATCTATTTATTACAAGATTACTTTAAAGCATTCATAAGTTAAAGTTGGTTCTTATCCATTCAGCTGCCCTATGTCTTTTTATTGGAGCATTTAATCCATTTACTTTTGTACCTGTGTTCCTGTCTGTCTGTTTCTTCAGCTTCTTAAAGCAGGCCCTTTGCATCTCTTGCAATGCTGGTTTGGTGGAGATGTATTCTTTTAGACTTCTTTTGTCTGGGAAGCTCCTTATTTCACCTTCCATTTTGAATGAGAGCCTTGCCCAGTAGAGTATTCTTGGTTGCAGGCCTTTGTTTTTCATTGCTTGAAATATTTTTTGCCATTTCCTTCTGGCTTATTGTGTTTCTGTGAAGAAATCAGCTGATAACCTTATGGGAGCCCCCCTTGTATGTTATTAGCTGTTTCTGTCTTTCTGCTTTTAGGATTCTCTCCTTGTCTTTGAAATTTGCCATTTTCATGATGATGTGTCTTGGAGTGGGCCTATTTGGGTTCATCTTCCTTGGGACCCTCTGTGCTTCCTGAGTTTGCATGACATTTTCTCTCCTCAAGTTAGGTAAGTTTTCTGTCATTACTTTTTCAGAGGTTTTCTATCCCTTGTTCCTCCTCTTCTCCTTCTGGTATCCTTATGATATGGATGTTATTACGTTTCATGTTGTCCTGCAGCTCTCTTAAAACCTCTTCATTCTTTTTCAGTCTTTTTTCATTTTGTTGCAATGCCTGGGAATTTTTTTCTACATTGACCTCCAGTTCACTGATCCAATCCTCTGCTTCTTCTAGCCTGCTTTCGATTCCTTCTACTGTGTTCTTCCATTCAGAAATTGTATTTCATTTCCTCCTGGCTCTTATTGATGGTTTCTATGTCCTTTTTAATACTGGTGTATTTCTCAGTAAGTTCTTTGTAGCTTCCCTAGAGTTCTTGGTAAGTTGACAACATAGAAAATGCTATAAGTATTGCATTGAAATATTTAAAACATGGAAGTTTTCAAGCTGAAAAATTAAAACCCTTTATTCATAAATCCAACCGACCTCCTCTTTTGCTTTTTCATTTTTGTGAAATCAGAAAAATTTGTTTCCCTAAGCCTGCCCTAATCTTTCATGTGGTATAAAATAGACCAAACCATTTCTAGGCTCTGTTTATAATAATATATGCTCAAGTGAATGACTAATGAATGTATGTTTTTATAATTTTTAATAAATGTAAGCTATTAGAACCTCCCAAAATTTTAAGTAGTACTTACTAAGTTTTTATTATTTTATTATAATTCCTCTGTGTAATATTTTTTCTCTTTCACCTTTCCCTGTCAATTTACTTATCATCCTCTATTGTTTTATAGTCTTTTCCTACCGTTCATGAGCCTTTTTAAGTTTTTAAAGATTATAACTGTTTGAATTATTTATCATTTTCTTTAGTTAATTCTCTCCTAATTTTCTTTTTTTCTGCTTTCTACTTTCATCCCCCTAACACTCCCCCACCACCACCCCTCCACTCCCACACATTTTTGTTCCTCTTTCCTTTCTCTATGGTCTATGTTTGGGCAAGTATTGTTTTAAAATAATAATAATGCAAGAGTAAACTATGTTTTGAATACTTATAACTGTAAACCTACTTTTGCCCCTCCCTGCATTAGTTTCAGGTGTACACCATAGAGATGGACATGTATACATGTTACAATACTTAAGGAACCAAATGGGAAGAGATGGAAAATGAACTTGGGAAGCCCATACCTTCAGTTCAGTTTGTTCTGTTGGAACTCCTCTCCAGATCTCATCTTCCCTTTGCTCTTGAGGCCCATCTCACCTCAGTTTTAGCCATAAAGAGTTTGAACTAAATCTTGGAAAAAATCTTCCCTTTTCCCCTATGCTCTTTCTTACCCCTTAATCCCTGTCATTCAAGAGGAGAGACTGTAGGAAAAATTAGGTCTGCATGACTTTATCTTCAGCTCTACCTCCCTGTTTTATTGTTCTGCCAAAGCAGAATCTCTACAGGAAAACCATTTGCTTCTTTTGGGACTAGCACATACCCATGGGTTTGATTGATCTAATGTAAGGGTCCATTGAACAGACCCTTTAGAACTTTGGTGCTCACTTGTGAGGAAATTGGTGTCTTTCTAGAAATTTGAGGACAGATGAAATGTTGGATGTCAAAATTTCATCATTGTAGTTTGAGTTGTAAGGTGGGTCTGCCACTATTTTTTTCCAAAGAACTGACAGACTAGATGAGTTTGAGATTTCAGAATTGGATATATGGCAGATCATTAAACAAAGCGAATGAAGTGAACCTGTCACATCAAGGAAAATAGCTGATAATATTCATTGTCAATAATAAACTTCTAGCTTTCAAGAGAAAATGAGAACTTTTGAAATCTTGTATCCACCACTGAACTTGACTGTTTCTCAATACATAAATATTTTTCTGAGGAGATTGGCACTGATTTTAACAAATCTGATTTTTTGATAGTCCATAATAAATTGTGTCAACACTTGTAAGATTGACATAACTGAAAAAACCAATATTTTTTAAATGACCAATTATGCCTATTACAAAATCATGCTTGGGGGAAAAGCTCCATTCCAAGGACATTTCTTATCTCTGAAATATTCCATGAAACATTCCATCAATGGATTTTTAAAAAAGATTTTATTATTTTTAGAGAGAGGGGAAGGGAGAGAAGCAGAGAGGGAGTGAAACATCAATGTATGGTTGCCTCTCACCTGCCTCCAGCTATGGACCGACCTGGCTTGCAACCTGGCTTGCAACCTGGTTATGTGCCCTGGCTGGGATTCAAATCAGCAACCTTTGGGTTCACAGGCTGGCCCCTATCCAGCTGTGCCACCAGCCAGGGCCTGGATTTTAATGTAACAGATTATTTATTGATTCAGTGATGTAGTTTCATGTTAACGTTTAAGAAGTTATTACCTACTAAGGATTGGTGTAATATCAAAGGATAATATCTAAAATTGTCCATAAATGCTTGTAAAATGATTTTCCTTTTACGACTGCAATGAACTCAAGGCCAGATTTTCTTTAAATACTTTAACCAAAACAATATATAGCAACAGATGTAACATTGATGAAGAGTCCATCTGCCTTCTACAAGCCAGAGAGACATCAAAGAGATTTGCAGAATTATGATACAGTGCAATACTTCTCATTAAATTTTTTTGTTCTGAAAAATATAACTATCTTTTTAAATATATTACATATGTTAATATGATATTGGGTCATTGTTATTTTAAAATAAACAAATAATTGTTTAAAATTTTATTTGTTTTAATTTTGAATAGACTAAATCAACATAATACACATAAACACAAGATTTTGGAGACCTTAAGAATGTAAAGGAATCCTTAGGCCACTAAGTTTGAGGATCACTGTGCTAAGTGTACAATGTAGCAAAGGAATAAGT
Organism: Noctilio leporinus; assembly: GCA_004026585.1. Taxonomy (NCBI): domain Eukaryota; kingdom Metazoa; phylum Chordata; class Mammalia; order Chiroptera; family Noctilionidae; genus Noctilio; species Noctilio leporinus. The sequence continues at coordinate 21,896 of PVIW01009625.1, read as the reverse complement.
AGTGCAGGGGTGCAAGATTAGAAGAAACATTATGGGTTGCATTTGGGTTTGTTCCAGAATTAGAAGCAGACTACAGATTGCTAAAATTTAGAGGGGAGAAACTGAAGAGGCCTTGTGTGAGAAAAGTGTGGTCGTAGGAATAGTCAGGTTAGGTTTGAAGGACTTTGAGTCAAGCCAAGAGAATCCCTCTTAGGCTTCAAATCTCTCTCCTTGTTCTGCCTCACCTCTCTGACCCTTCTCCTATCACATCTCCTACAACACCGTCATCCCCTCTTCCCTCTGTCCCTCTCTCTCTTCTCTGTCTCTCTCTCACCACAGAAAAATTTCTCTGCTTTTAAAGGACTCATGATGATACAGGGTCCACCTAGATAATCCACACTCAACTCCCATTTCCAGGTCCTTTACCTTAATCGCATGTACATATACAAAGTCCCCTTTGTCATGTAAAGTAACATATTCACAGGTTCTGGGGATGAGAACATGTACATCTTTTAGGGACCATTATTCTGCTTATCTGTCTCAGTCTGTTCAGGCTGCTATAACAAAACACCATGGATTGGGTGACTTATAAATAGCAGAAATTCATTTTTCACAATTCTGGAGGCTGGGAGGTCCAAGATCAGGGTGCAGCATGGTCACATTGGGACCCACATCCTGGTTTATAGTTGTGACTTTTCATGGTGCTCTCACATGGTGGAAGGAGGCAAGGGAGCTTCCTCAGGCCTCTTTTATGGAGACACTAATCCCATTCATGAGGGATTTTCCCTTAAGACCTAATCATCTCACAAGGCCCCATTTTCTATATTATTACCTTAGGGGTTAAGATTCAACATATGAATTTGAGTGGGGAGGGATGCAAACCTTCAAACAACAGCATTACCACATGTTGGGATATTTTTGAGCAAGAAAGTGGCGTAATGCCAGCAGTATTGAAGGAGAAAAAGTCACCCAATAGCTACCCATTATGGCACTGATCTGGTGCTAAGTTTGGGGCAGAGTTCTGCCTCTCTAGAAAACAACTTCCATGTGTTTTTAATGCACTAGAGATACATCCAGAAGGATATCTGCTGATATTCTGGAAGGCAAATCACTGTGCCATTGTCTGTCCTACCTGCATTTGCCATGCAGGTCACCAAGGGGACCAAAATCCATAGCTCCCAGAAGCAATTCCTTCTTTTCATTTGTTATCTCTGAAATGTTCCTTGAAAAGAAAGGACACAGAATTGCTAGAGACTAGATCGTAGAAACCAACATGTTAACAGAGCAGAGAATTTTCCCTCTTAGGGCTGACCTTTCACATGGAGCATTTTGTTAAATAATTTAGGGAGGTTTTCAAAACTTGAAATCAGAGGCAACATTTCACTGAGTGTTGGGCTACCACCAGTACTCTGAAGAGAGAATAATAAACTTAAATGGCATTGAGTAAGAATTTATTAGGAAGGTTAAATTATGAATGAATGCTCAAATTAAACAAAAGCAACCCAAAAGATGGATATAGCTCAACTATTTTCCAACAAAAGCTTCCTTTTGAAAGTAATTTAAATGTTTGTCTGCCTCCCATTGCATTTATGTGTGATATGTTGAGTAATTAACTAAGGAGGACAGAAAGGGAATCCCTGTGGTATAAATTCCAGGAACAACTGGAGACTCATCCAAAGGTCACTTAGAAATCAGGACAAGCCCAAATTTATAAGCTAGTCTTGAACAGAATCAAGTATCCTATAAAAATAAAACAAAATGACAAGCCACCCCCTCAAAATATTTCTAAAAAACAGGATGCTCTTTCTTCAGTCAGACGTATAACTTACCCAAGGCATTCTTAAGTATTGATGCTATTACAGCATAAGAGTGAACTTTGACATTTTGCAACTTGCATTTGAAAAGTATACTCGTATTATCTGTCCAATTCTCTTGGGTGTGTGCAATTTACTATTTTTGCCTACGCATGTGTTCTTGGGGAAAAGATGTCATAAAGTAAGGACTGTTTTTAAAACAACACGCAACATTTGCTTTAACACTTTCTCTCTTTTCTTTTGCAAGATTTTCTTCTCTGAAGAAAGCTAGCACAGCCCTTCTCCATGCAACTGACCACAGGCAGCCACAGACATTGTTACCTAGAGTTCTGCGCTCTCCTGTTCTTATTCCATTGGTAATTCTCTAAATTGCAACACCTCTTTGGGACTCAAAGTATTGTCTAGCCACTTGTAGACAGGTGTAACCTAGTGGACTAAGTTCCTTTCCAAACAACGTACTATTTGTAGCTTACTAGACACCCCCACACTCATCTTAGTTTTTTTTTAGCTCATAATTTGAGTAGTTTTTTAAAAAATAGGTAGGTAGAAGGTGTGGTGACAACCAGAAAGGGAGGGCCAATGAAAAGCTGAGAAGTCCTAAACGTAGGGACCCTGAGCCTTTAGCTGGGAGAACTCATGTACTGAGGCTTCAGAAAGTAGTTGTGAGGAGAGTAGAGTTTCTAAAAGGAAAGTGTTAATATATTAAAGGAAAATTATATCTACTTCAGAGGTTTGACTTTGCTTCTGTTCTGCCATTAGGGGAGAGCTTCTTAGTGTCTATTAATTGTACTGAGAAGGGTCAGCCATGTACCTAAATAGTTTGTGTTCTACCATAGGAATCATTGGTACTTAGCAATTTCAGCGGGGACTTCATGAGGTAGAAACCATGAGCCTTGCAGATGTGATTCTATAGCATGCCACATTCAGATCAGTCTAGGGAAGCTGCTTATTATAATTCTTGGAATACTTTGCCAAATATTTTTATTAACTAGCTACTGGGTTTGTTCAACAAAGTCATCCTTCTCTAGTGTTTCACACTGACCTACATACTCGACAGTGTCCCTCTTAACACTGATTTATTTTGACCCTTTAAGTATTAACTCTCTTAGATGACTTAGGATGTAATTTCAATATTTATTAGGGTTAAAATTTGGACATTATTCCAAATGTGGGTTGGAGAGAGAATAGAACTGGACTAGAAGTTGGAAGACTGGTATTCTAGTCTAAATTAGTTCTGGTAATGATATCTGCTATAACGAACAAGTCCCAAATCTATAAAGGCTTAAATCCAATAGAAGCTCATTTCTCACACAGGAAAAGTGCAAATGTGTAATTTTTTTTTATCAGTGTGCTACTCTCTTCCAAGTGGTATTCAGGGACCCATGACATTTTGTAACTCTGCCATCTTTAAGCTGTGACTTCCAAGATTGCTATGTTTTTCTGTATCAAGCTGAAAGAAAAAGCAAAGATCAATGAAAGATATATTAGTTTTTAAAGTGAAACTAAAAGGATGTGTATCATTTTTGGCTCACCATTCTTTTGACCAGAACTCAGCAATCTGGCTGCAGCCCATCCCCTTCTCTTGGGACCTATGAATATTGTAGACTTATCTTTTCAATGACAGTCATCTCCAGATCCGTTGATCCTACCACATCTAAGTAATATAAAACCTAGACTAAAACATAGGATGAAAGCTACATGCCCCCTTAAGCAGATGATCTCTGGAATCCTTTCTGGCTAAAATAATATTTTATCATCTTATTTTAAAGAAAATAATATCATACTATCTTTAAATTAGGTGTGTCAGTTATAATAAGGTCTTCTTTGTTTACAAACATTTTATTCTATTTTTTACTGAATTTATTGGGATGATAATGGTTAATAAAATTATATTGGTTTCAGGTGTACAATTCAATAATATATCATCTGTATATTGTATTGTGTGTTCACCATCCCAAGTCAAGTCTCCTTCCATCACCATTTATTCCCCCTTATTCTTTTACCACCTTTCACACCTTTTCCCTCTGGTAATTACCATACTGTTGTCTATGCCTCAGGGGTTTTTTGTTGTTGTTCCTGTTGTTTTGTTTTGGGATTTTTCTTTGGTTGTCTGTTTTGCTTAACCCCTTCACCCTTCTCATCCAGATCCTCAACCCCATTCCCCTCTGACAGCTATTGTCTGCTTCTGTTTTGTTTGTTAGCTTATTTTTTTTTTTCATTAGATTCCACATATAAGTAAAATTATATGGTACTTGTCTTTATCTTACTAGCTTATTTCACTTGGCATACTCCTCTCCAGATCCATCCATACTGTTAAAAAATATGTTAAGATTTTCTTCTTTTTCATAGTATTCCATTGTGTAATGTACCACTGCTTTTCTATCCACTCATCTACTGATGGTCACTTGGGCTGCTTCCAAATCTTGGCTATTGTTAGCAATGCTGCAAAGGACATAGGGATGCAAATGTTATTTTGAATTAGTGTTTGGACTCCTTTGGTGATATTCCCAAAATTGTAATCACTGGGTCATAAGGCAGTTTCATTTTTAATTTTTTGAGATAACTCCATACTGCTCTCCACATTGGCTTCACCAGTCTGCATTCCCTCCAAGGAATTTCTCCACATACTTGCCAACACCTGTTGGCTTTTAATTTATTGATGATAGACATTCTGATAGGTATGAGGTAATATTTTAATATGATTTCAATTTGCATTTTTCTGATGATTAATAATATTGAGCATCTTCTTATATGTCTATTGGCCATTTGTATGTTCTCTTTGGGGAAGTGTCTTTGGGTCTTTTGCCCATGTTTTAATTGTATTGTTTTTTATTTTTGTTTTTGTTTTTGTTTTTTTTTGGTGTTGAGTTATATAACATCTTTTAAACTTTTAGTTATTAACCATTTGTTTATTTTTACTTTTGTTTTCATTGTCCAAGGAGATATATCAGAAAAAAAATATTGCAACAAGAAATGTCTGAGATTTTACTGCCTATGTTTTCTTCCAGGATTTTTCTAGTTTTGAGTCCACATTTTAATCTTTAATCTATTTTTGACTTCATATTTTATATAATGTAAACAGAGGATATGGTTTCACTTTCTGCACATATCTGTCCACTTTTCCCAACACCATTTATTGAATAGGCTGTCTTTACTCCTTTGTATGTATGTTCTTGCTTCTTTGTCAAATATTAAGGTATCATAAAGACCCACATTTATTTCTAGGCTCTTTATTCTCTTGCCTTGACCTACATGTCTGTTGGTATTATACGTTTTAATTACTATAGCCTTGTACTTTAGTTTGATACTAGGTAGCATGATTCCTCTAACTTTGTTGTTTTTTCTCAGGATTGCTGTGACAATTTGGAGTCTTTTATGATTTCATATAAATTTTTGGAATATTTATTCTAGTTCTATTAACTATGTCATTGGTATCTTGATAGAAATTGTGTTGAACCCATAGATTATTTTCAGTAGTATTGACATTTTAATAAGGTTAATATTCCTATCCATAAACACAGTATATATTTCCACTTATTCATATCTTCAAATTCTTTTTTCAATGTTTTATAATTTTCCTATTATAGCCTTTTTCAACCTCAGTTAAATTTATGACAAGACATTTTATTATTTTTGATGCAATTAGAATGGGTTGTTTTTTCATTTTCCCTTCTTGATAGTTTAGTATTGGAGTAAAAAAGATGACACTGATTTTAGAATATTTATCTGGTATCCTTCTTTATTGATATCTGTTATCAGTTCTGGTTTTTTTTTAAACTTTTTAAAAAAATTTTATTGTTGTTGTATTACATCCATCCCCTTTTTTGCTTCCCTCTGCCCCCCTCCCCACCCACCCATTCCCCACGAAGTCAATCCCACCTATTATCCATATCCATAATTCCTTTATACTAGGTTCTTGTCTAAACTGCTCCCCTTCCTTGCCTTTGCCTCTCCCCTCCTCCCAACCCCCTTCCCCCTGACCACTGAAAGCCTATTCACTGTATTCACATATTTGGTTCTGTTTTGCTTGTTGTTAGTTTTGTTCATTATTGTCCTGTAATGGGTGAGATCATGTGGTATTTGTCCTTCACTGACTGGCTTATTTCACTAAGCATAATGCTCTCCAGTTCCATCCATGTTGTTGCAAAGGGTACAAGTTCCTTCCTCCTTTCTGCTATATAGAATTTCGTTGTGTAAATGTACCAAAGTGTTTTGATCCAATCATCCACTGATGGGCACTTAGGCTGTTTCCAGCATTCGGCTATTGTAACTAGTGCTGCTATGAACATAGGTGTGCATAGGTTCTTATGAATTGTTGTTTCAGGATTCTTTGGGTATTGTCTAAGTAGTGGAATTGCTGGATCAAAAGACAGTTCCATTTTTAGTTTTTTAAGGAAACCCCATACTGTTTTCCACAGTGGCTGCACCAGCCTACATTCTCACCAACAGTGCATGAGGGTTCCCTTTGCCCTGCATCCTTGCCAACACTTGTGTGTTGATTTGTTGATGATTGCCATTCTGACAAGTGTGAGGTGGTATCTTATTGTGGTTTTAATTTGTATCTCTCTGATGGCTAGTGAAATTGAGCATTCTTTCATATGCCTCTGGGCCCTTTGTGTATCTTCCTCAGTGAGTTGTCTGTTCAGGTCCTTTGTCCATTTTTTAATTGGGCTGTCTGTCTCCCTGGTGTTGAGTCGCATTAGTTCTTTATATATTTTGGAGATCAAACCCTTGTCTGAGGTATCATTGGCAATTATGTTTTCCTATACAGTTGGTTCCCTTTGAATTTTGCTGATATTTTCTTTAGCTGAGTAGAAACTTTTCAATTTGATATAGTCCCATTTGTTGATTTGTTCTTTTATTTCCTTTGCCTTGGTGAAGTATCAGTAAACATATTTCTGTGTAGGATATCCAAAAGTTTACTGCCTATATTTTTTTCTAGGACCTTTACGGTGGCACTGCTTTATGTTTTAAGTCCTTTATCCACCTTGAGTTTATTCTGCTGTATGGTGTAGGTTGGTGGTCTAGTTTTATGTTTTTGCATGTTGCTGTCCAGTTCTGCCAACACCATTTGTTGAAGAGACTGTTTTTACTCCATTTGATGTTCCTTCCCTCTTTGTCAAATATTAGTTGACCATAGAGTCCTGGGTTAATTTCTAGGCCCTCTATTCTGTTCCATTGATCTATATGTCTATTCTTATGCCAGGACCAGGCTGTTTTGATGACAGTAGCCTTGTAGTATTGTTTGAAGTCTGGTATTGTGATTCCTCTTACCTTGTTCTTCTTTCACAAGATTGCTGTGGCTATTCGTGGGCATTCCGGGCTCCATATAAGTTTTTGATTGAAGAGTCTTTTTTAAGAAGAAGAAGGAAAAAACAGACGAACAATTAAAAGACTAAAATGGTAGTATATACATACCTATCAATAACCACTTTAAGTATAAATGACTGAAATGCTCCAATTAAAAGTCATAGGGTAGCTCTCATTGTTGTGGCTCACTGGATTGAATGCTGACCTGCAAACCAAAGGGTTGCCATTTAGATTTGCAGTCAGGACACAAGTGGCCAGGTCCCCAGATGGGGGCATGTGAGGGGCAACCACACATTCATGTTTCCCTCCCTGTCTTTCTCCCTCCCTTTCCCTCTCTCTAAAAATAAGTAAATAATATCTTTAAAATTTTTGTTTAAAATTAAAAAGAAAAAGACATAGGGTAGCTGAATGGATAAGAAAACAAATCATATGTGTGTGTGTGTATATATATATATATATATATATATATATATATATATATATATATATATTCTATAAAAAACCCACCTCAAAATGAAAGCTACACAGAGGCTAAATGTAAAGGGATAGAAAGATATTTCATGCAAAAGGCAATTTTTAAAAGCTGGGATAGCAAAACTTATATTTGACAAAATAGACTTTAAAACAAAGGATATAGTAAGAGACAAAGAAGGACCCTACATAATGGTAACAGGAACAATACAACAAGAGGCTATTGCTCTTGTAAACATTTATAATAAGGTCTCGATCTGAAGTAACCCAGTCTTTGAAGCCAAGGATTTTCTAAATCAGGAGTTACATAAAGAGAAATTCCACAGAAAGTCTTGTGTAAGAGTCATTGCTTAAGTGGAAGCAGAGGAAAATGTTGGTTCCGACTTGGGAAACCTTTCATTTTGTTCTATTACAACTGAAAAATACAAATAATTCTAGTGTGCTGGTTTTTGGTTTTCTTTTTCTACTCTCCTTAACTCTTTCCTCTTCTTGACTTTTTCAAAGTAGGAGATGGTTCCTTCTTGGTGTTGTGATTATGTAAGTTTGGGATGCATGTTGAAAAAAATCAGGAAAATATTGGGACAAAATTATTCTTATAAAAGGTACATGAGCTTAGTGTTCTGCATATAGTGGGTGCTCAATAAGTACTTTTAAATTTATAATAAATAAACACATGCTTTTGCTATTATTATATTACATGGTGTTTGGGTTGAATTTTGTTGCCCCACCAAATATTTATATGTTAAAGTCCTAAGCCTGGTACCTCAGAATGTGATTTTAATTGGAGATGGAGTCTTTACAGAGGTAAGCAAGTTAAAGTAATATCATTAGGGCCCTGATCCAATATGACTGCTGTTCTTATTGAAAAGGAGAAAATCTGCAGACATTCATGTGAATATCAAGGCAGAGATCAAGGTGATGCTTCTTCAAGGCAAGATTGCCAGAGATTGCCAGAATGACACCAGAAGCTAGGGAGAAGCATGGAACAGAGTCTTCCTCACAACCTTCCGAAGGAGCCAACCCTGTAGACATCCTGATCTCAGACTCCTAGTCTCTAAAACTGTGAAATAATAAATGCTTTTGTTGTTGTTGTTGTTTTAAGATACACAGGGTATAAGATAAAATACAAGAAATATATCCTAGTATCTGAAAATAATGAAAATTTTATTGAATATTTACTCAATGAATGAGCTAAATTCTATTTTAATACAGTAAGTCATTGTGTAGTCTTAATCTATCACCTCATCATTCTTTGCCTTTATTTTTGTTTAAAGAACAATTATTCTGACTCTTCTCCAAATGCATTTCATAGAAATATTTTAAGGAATCATTTGATTTTCAAAATAATTCTGGAAATTTCTTTCAGTCACTATAAAAATTGCAGAAAAGGATTATGTACAAGGCAAAATTACGTAAGCATTTGCGTAAGGAAATAAACAAGGAAGTGCATTTTGGTTCAGGAATTAATATTTTGGTTCAAGTTGTGATAAAGTGTACCACAGTTGTTGAAAATTATGAAAACAGCACAGAGTCATTTTTTAAGGAGGTTCTGTGTGATTTTTTTACTTTTGTCATTGTGTTTGGTTCTGAAAATGCACCCATTCACAAAACCTCTGGGCAATTTGACAAAACAGATGTATAATCCTCTGAAATAGGCCAGGACTCAAGTTGAAGTACAGTTGGCTGGACATTTAAGAATACAATGAGAAAAGGCTTATTTTTCTCCTCCACCTGAGAGGTTGCCAAGTCAAACCTTCCAAATTCTCAATTAAAAAAATAAAATGTCTCTGTCTCATTTTCTGTTTGCTTTTAAAACTTGCTAATTTTTTTTTCAAATGGAAAAAGAAAGAGTGAAGGAAATGGTAAAATTCAAGGAAATAATTTTGTGTGGGAAATAACCCCACAGCTCTCAAATCTCTGGCCTATAATTATATTTAAAATTTTGGGTGGGGAAACTCTAATTTATTAAATGCCTTAACTTGAAGATGAAGCTGAGGTGTCAAAGAATGGTGAGACTGAGCTGCTCCCTTGGAAAGGTGGTTTTATCTCTGTATCTCAAAGTCATATAAAAGATTACAAAACCTTCCTTCAGAACCATTTCTAAGGGTGGAGAAACTGCCTCTTTTTCTGCATAGTTCAAACCAGTCTAACAATGGAAACTTAACACCACTCAAATAAGTATTTGCTCCACATAACACCATGCTCAAAATGTTGAAACAATCCTTTGGGAGTATGTGAGTTTGCCTTGTTTTGTCTTGCTTGAGGGTCAACATAATTCTGAAAATCTTAGAGATGCTCCCCTAGATAATAAGTTCAGGTGGGTAGCTCCCTTTCTCACCACCAAAACTAAAGTTATATCAGCTGCAGGGCCGAGAATTCTGGGGCATGAAAGGTCACATACACACCCACACACACACACACACACACACACACACACACAAATTAAAATACTGGTTATACCATTTAGCTCAACTCTTTCACTTTGGAAATATGGTTGCTGAGTTCACCCTGGAGCTGATCTGGAGGTCCCTTCTGCAGGTAATGTGTCACCAGCCACCTCTGGCCTCCCTTCAGGTCTTGCCCTTCCTCTTACCACAGTGGGAAATTATGAATGTCTCTATTAATCCCACTAAAATTGTTCCCTGGCTGACTGAATCTGACAGGAAGAGTTGGGGGTCCAACCCCCTTCCACCCACCCCTCTGCCCTATAGATTCTAAGACACCAGGAGGTCCTGGGGGAGGCTTTTGAGGAATCTGTGGAGACCGTTAACTAAAAATGCAAGTCAAGGAAGCAGGGCCTGATATCCCCAAGGACAACACTAAATGGTATGAACCTTGCATTTCCCCCACCCTTCACTTTTATTCTTTTTGAGAATGTTTTCTTTTGAGCAAGACTAAGTTAAATTAAATGTGAATCAGCAGCATCTTCTTTTTCTTGAGAATTTGGAAGGTTTTCCTTGGCATTTACAGGTGGAAGCGAAAGGTGAGCCTTTTCCTCATTACATTCCTACATGTCCAGCCAACTGTTCTTCAGCTTGCGTGCTGGCCCATTTCAAAGGTTACACATCCATTTTGTCTGACTGCTCAGAGGTTCTATGAATGAATGTGTTTTCAGAACAAAAATGATTTGTCTATTTATCTGAATGCAAAATCTATACTCTCTTCATGTTTACAATACTTATTTATTTTTCTCTACTATTAGACTTAAAAAGAACATCTGTATTTTTTTGAACAAGTCATATTGCTTTCAATCATACCAATGTAACACTAAAGAATATTTTACTGTGCTTCTAATTTCAATAAAATTTAAATGACAAACAATAAATCTATAACACTTTATGTCATTTACCAAATATAGATATTATTATCCAAAGAAAATCTCAAAAGTTTACACCACATAGAATATATTTTATAAATGTTTGCAACAGGAATTATTCAGATTAATAAAAATTTGTCTGATGGAAAAACAAAACCAAAATGATTGGTTTAGAAAAGTGCTCAAATTTTGATATGCATAGAAATCACCAGGAGGACTTATTAAAACACGGACTGCGGGGACTCATGCCTAGTTTCTAATTCAGTAGATTTGGGTGGAACAAGTTCTACCAAGTTGCCAGATGATGCAGTTGCTAGTCCCAGGGTTCAGGGTGAGTGGGAACAATGGCTCCTGGGACCCAGACTTAGTTGTGCTCTGATTCACCTTACCTGCTTCCACATCTCTGATAGGCTCCCTTTTTATTCTGACTCAGTGTGAGTCTACTATATGAGGGGGAGATAGTGACAATAATGGGCATTGTCACCTTCTCATAGGAACCTTGCTACTTGCATTCCTAACTCTTAGCAATTATCTTAGACTTCGTTTTAGGCTCCTTATTTCTTTTACTCCTCACACATATATGACAAAATCTACAGAGGCTTTCCCCTTTCCAGCCCCTTCTTACCTCCTCGATTCAGGTGAATATTATCTCCATCCACAATTCTGTAGATGCTTTTTATTTGTTCTTCTCTTTCACTCCACTATCAGTACCCTAAAAAAAAATCTAATCCTAAAACTGTCCTGCTCAGAATAGTTTTTGTGTTTCTCTTGGTCTTCAGGGGTAGAGGGGAACCTATGTCTTGGGGACATTTGCTTTCCTTTTTAGTCATCCTCTTCTTTCAGTCACACCAATATTCATATCATTTAGACCAAATCGGGCAGAAGGAAGAAGTTAAATCGATCAATCTCCTACTACTTATAAATGTCATATAAATGGCTACCTTTCATTTTAGTTTAATGAGTATTTATAGGTGCCTACTGTTTATAATGCTCTGTAATTTTCACCAATCCTCATAAGAATCAGGTGGCTTACTAGGAGGAAGAGTAAGACACATAGTTAAGGAGCTACCTAAGTTTAGAGCCAGCAAGTTAGGTGATACATTTGGAAAACATATCTCCAATTGCCCACCCAGGTTTTTTGCCATTGAACCTGGTAATAGTCTTCATTTGTTTTTGAAATGTATGTGCTAGGCATTAAGGTAAGTCAATAAGCCTAAATTTCAGACATCTAGTTAGAAACCTGGTTCGGCCATAAGGTAACCATGGACAAGTTTCTTACCCTTTTGAGCCTCCGTTTCCTCATTCTTAATGAACCTCAGTTAGCTTTGATTCTTTTTGGAATAATTCCTTCATGGTAGTAGCATCCTGAGATGGCCCCCTGATATCTGTGCATTTGGGACACCTCTGGAGTGTGGGCAACTTGCTTCTAACAAATAGGATATGGCAATGACCGTGGCACATCCCTCTTATAATTATGCCACATTAGAGAAAGGATATTGCAGATGAAATAAGGTTCTGAATCAGTTTGACTTTGAGTTCATCGAAAGAAGATGATTCTAGATGGGTCTCTCCTAATCAGAGTCTTTTAAATGAGGGCTTATCTGTTCCCTGAGCTCTGATATGCCATATCACGGATCTGATACTCTTTCTTCTGAGTGCCCAGAAGAAACAGGCTGTCAGAAGTTCTACAGATATAAGAAAATAACTTTTTCCCCAATTCCACATGAACTTGTAAGAGGACCCTGAGTCTCAGATAATAATGCAGCTTCTGATAATTTACTTGGAAGTCTCCAAGTAAATAGTTTCTGTGAGGGTAAAATAACACAGTTACAAAGGATGTGTATTCCTGGTCACTTGTGTGCTATCTGGAATTTCTCACAACTGGCCATGTCCCTGGCTCTGCATGGGTCTCAGAAGAGGGACACCAGAAGTCCACAAAACCCAGCCCTGGCCCTGAGAGAGCATATTAGGGCAGCTCAGAGGGAGGGCTTCAGAGTCCTGGGTGTGGCAGCTCATGCTGAGATGATGGCATGTTTCTATGCATATCCACTGACACGCTGTCATGGAGCAGTGCAGTCACGGACAGGACCAGCAGCAGCAGGGGATAGAGGATGACAGGGTAGGTGGCACTACATATGACAGAGCAGTTCAAGGCAGTTCTTAGCCTGGGATGAAAAGATGATATGTAGAGTCTAAATGTGAATACAGCGAGGGTATGAGTCATGTAGATTTCTGGAGGTAGAAAATTTCAGAGAAAGGGAAGAAAATGTGCAAACGTCCTGAGGCTGGAAAATCGTCAGGTTACAATAAAGTCAGCACAGGTGGGCATGGAGGGTGATGGAGAGTCAGAGGGTTGTCAGAAGCTAGATCATGTGGGGCTAGGAAAGCAGACCATGGGAAAGGACTTAGGATTATTACTGTTGATTTGTGGGTGAAGTGGGAAGTCATTAAATGGTTCTGAGCAAGGAGTGATGTGGCTTGGCATTAATTTTAACAGGTGCATCAGCAAACAGACAGTAGAAGGGAAGGGTAGGCAAGGCACAGTAGGAAGCTATTGTAGTGGTTAGTTGGGCTGTGAGGATAATGTGGATTGAAGCAGGGTGTCTCAGGAAGTAGTGAAAATTGATTGGACCCTAGATAAACTTTGGAAGTAGAATTTGCTGATGATTAGGCTGGAGGGTGTGAGAGAGGGGAATCAAGGATGACTATATGTCCAAGGGTCATTTCTGTGCAGTCTCTCTCCTACCCCACCCCCATTCTGTTTTACTACCCTCTTCTAATCTTAAGGATTCTCCCCCAAGTGCTTCAGTGTGTCCTCTCTCCCACCCCAGGCCATCATACTCTTCTTCTAAATGCCTTTTTATATTTCAAAGGTTTCTATACTGTGTTGTAGCCTACAGATTCCCTGTATAGTGACTGATCAGCTTGTTTGCCAAAGTGAATGAAGGCCAAGGTGCTAATCTGAAAATGTCATATGCTTTCACCACTACCACCCTATATATTTCCGTTTTTGTGCTTCACCCTTGCTTTATCTCAGTCATGAGCAATGCAGGAACTTCAGGCATTTGAGAATCAGTCTGAGGTATAGGGCCCTTTCAAGTAGGAGCTACTTCATTTATTTTATCCTCAGGAATCTGGTCAGTACTTTTGTTCCTATATGGCAGAGAAGAACTGAGGTCTGTGCCAAAGACATGGCCAAGAAGTCACAGAACTGTGATCCAGTCCAAACCACTTGACTCCTGGCTCCATGGTCCTCCACATTCACACCATGTGGGGCAGAAGAGCATGCAGTTTCTGGGCTGTAGGAATACCAAGAATTGGCCTGCTCTCCACTTGAGGCACACTCCTGTTAGATCTGAGCTTTGGCCAGTTGGGAGAGAATTCAAAATGCATAAGTTCTGTGTATTTAAAGTAAATTAGTTTGGTTATTAGATTTTTTAATTTGCTTATCTATTTTTTAAAAGATTTTATTCATTATTTTTAGAGAGAGGGGAGGGAGAGAGGCAGAGAGGGAGAGAAACATCAATGTATGGTTACCTTTTACCTGCCTTCAGCTACAGACCTGGCTGGAGACCTGGCTTGCAACCTGGTTATGTGCCCTGGTTGGGAATTGAACCAGCGACCTTTGGGTTTGCAGGCCAGCACCAATCCACTGAGCCATCAGCCAGGGCCTGGTTATTAGATCTTTTAAAAAGAATTTCATTCTTGGGCCCTTCATTTATGTACATTCTTAGAGAATGGATAGTTGCTTTAGTTAAGAATAATTGATGGCCTTTTCTGAAATAAGTTTGATAAATACATGCCTCTTGATTATCTGTATTGTATTTGGCCTGCCAGATGGTATCTGGGTGTCATCTCCCCATCCTTGTCCCTCCCTGACTCTTTTGCCTCATGTCTCATAATTTTCCTTGCCAAGGGATGGTGTGAGGATGATTGTGTCACATACTTCCTGATAATAAAATGAGTTGAAATTTTAATATGGCTTGTTTTGAGATTGCGTGGAAAAGTCCACACATCAAAAAATAACTTCAGTCAACCGGGGAAGGTCCTTTATCCCCTCTATTCTCCTATCCAACTCCCACCATTCTGTCAACTTTTGTTTAGCCCGAATGACTTGATGCCAAACCAACTGCCAGTGCTCAGTTTGGTAATTTGGGTGTTTAATTGTTGATGATCTTCTATTTCAGCATATGAATAAAAGCATACAGATTTTCTTAATATACTTTTATGTGTATTATTCATATTGTGAATGTTATTTACGATTTTCATCTTGGCTAACAAATAATCCCTTCTTCAATGATAACAAAGGTTGTAAATAAGTTTCTTGAGGAACAAAGGGAAAAGCATCTTGAAGAGCTAAACGGAAATTAAATGCAGAGGTGCATCTACAATTCTTTCAACTCACGTATTTTGATTCAAGTTTAATTTCCCAATGTATTAAAATATACATTTTCAATTTTCTAGCAATGCAACACTATGGCATAGATTTTGAATATGTTTTTTCCAGGTCAGTCAGTTGCATTATTCAAATGCATCAATCTGGTTTGCAAGATGCTGGGCTATATAGATGTAGATGTCTCTTACACACACACACACACACACACACACACACACACACACACATACACACAAAGGCACCTGATCACAAAGTAGGTAATAAAAGCTGGAAAAGATGGTTCTCTAAATAGGAACTTGAATTAGATGCTAGTGTAGAATGTAGTTAGTGTATTGACTTTAGAATATCTGTAGAATCAAGTCTGACTTTTAAAAGGAACAACTTTACCATAAAATTTCAAATACTGTCATAATGTTTGAATCAAGAAGGAAGTAATAAACTTCATAGAGGGGAAATAGCATGATTTTCAGAGTCATTTCAGTCTGCTGTTACAATGATTAAAAATGGAAATAAAGCACATTATTGTTTTAAAGAAATGAGATAACAAATGAAATACTTTATAAGCACATTCCATCTCTGAATACCTTATATTCCGCTCTTATTATAGAAGGATTATTTTATTCTGAATACCCTATACAGAAATGTCCCTAAGAAAATACCTCAGTCTTTAATAGGCTAGTGGAATAACTGGAATCTAAAAACTGTTGAGCAGGGGTCAGGAGGTATTGGGGAATAGATGAGACTTCTCAGCATATTCCTTTGATGAGATGTGAAGACCGATGAAGGATTGCTTTTACTGCAGTCTCTCACAGTAAGTTTTACAATTACATAATGAAACATGGCATGTTATGAGAAAAACAGCACTGTAATGTTGATTAAGCATAGTTATGAAACAGAGGGAGGCCTCCTGAGCAATTTAACAGAGTACTTACTCAGCTTTTCTCCTTTCATTCTCTGCACTCTCTCTGTGACCGCATCTACACCAAAGTTTTCCCCTCTGATGATGGTTCAAACTCTTTGTTTATCCAGAGCAGACTTCTCTCTTGTTCTACAAACCCCTATATAATATATCCCTTCCTACCTGACACTGCCTCCTGAACATCCCCCAGACGTTTTAGATGCCACAGGTTATATCCTCATTATCCTCACTGTAACTTCTGGTCCTACTGAGAAGCATTGCAATTACTACCACATTCTGTAAACTTCCCCATAAAGAATCCAAGTCTCTGTACACTAAGTGACATAAACTACTAAAGATTATTTTAGGCTTGGATTTCTCAAAGTGGTTCTTGTTCATGCAGCAAATAATGACATAATTCTCTTTAGACTCTACCGATATTCAAAAATAGAAAGCTTCTAATCTTGTTAGCCAACACTCTATATTAAGGTTATTCTCTAACTAAGGCAGCATTTCTTTTGTAGATAGGTAGGTAGAAGATGGATAGATAGGCAGGTTGAGGGACGAAGAGGGCAGATAGAAACACACAGCTATAAAGATCAGTGTCTTATAAATGAAGGAACAAGTGGATGAATGAGTCAATGGTTCTCAGTGGTGTTGAAAAGCACCTGGATGGAGTGAGTCACTATCTCTGCTGAGGGCTTTTTCTCAGTCAATTGTAAACATGGCTTGAGTTTTGGAGAATAAGATCCTATTTGTTCTATTTTTATACCAGTTGTATTTTAATAAATGTATGTATCTCATATGCTTTTGTTAGGATTCTTTAATGTTTTTAAATGTTCAATTGTAGGTCAACTTTCATTTTTCAGCTTTTCACTTTGGTCATTTTTCAGTCCTCATCTTTCTTGACCTAACAGCAGTGCTCTGTAAAGCTAACAACTTCCTCCTTTTTGAATATTTTTTTAACTTGGCTTTGGCACATCACTGTCTCTTAGTTCTCCCCTGACATCATTGGCTGCTCCTGCTCAGTCATCTTTGTGACTCTTCCACATCTCCATGACCTCTAAACATTATCCTGCCTCTGCCCCAGGGCTCAATCTTTGGACATCTTTCTATAACAACAATCTTATACCTACAATGTCATGTGTTCTCATGGCTTTAAGTACTATCAATATGCCACAAAGTTATAGTTCAGCCTGGAGTTTTCACCCCAAGTCCTCTCTGTCTATTTAAATATCTACGAGGATGATTGATACTAAGTAAAAGTTAGCATGTCCAAAACTGAATTCCTAATTTTTCCCTTGGCTCTAATTCTCCTGCAGTTAGCCTCAACTCTGTCAATAACAATTCATCAATCCAGTTGCTTGGTCCAAAAAACTTGCACTTCTCTTTTAGTCCAATCTTTTCTTCAGTCTTTTAGGAAATTTCATTGGCTCTACCTTAAAAATACATCCATAATACTACTAATTCTTAGCATCTCTTTCTGTTTCAATTGTCACATGCACATCTACTACTAAGACCCTGGGTAAACTACTATCATCACTCACCTGGATTATTACAATAATTTTCTAACTGGCTTTCCTTCTCCCTTTCTTGTTTCAATTTAGTCTATTCTCAAGACAACAAGCAATGCTCCCTAAGTCAGATCATGCCCTTCCACATGGTTTCCTATCTTTCCCAGAGTAAAAGCTTGTAAACCCTTAAGTGATCTGGCTTCTCAATGAGTAGTGGCCTCTCTTCCGCCAGTCTTCTCACATGTTGTGTGTCAACTATATCAACTTTCTTGCTCTTCCTAGAATACACACCTAGCACTTGGCCACTTCAGTGTCTTTACACTGGCTATTCCTTTTTCCTGGAATAATCTTTATCTGGTACATCCAAATTGCATCCCTTATTTTATTTTCACCTTATCAAAGAGAACTCCCCTGACCACACTAATATAAAATAACAACATCTCATTTATTCTCTATTACACTAATTATGGTTAATTTTCCTCTAAGGCACTTAAAACTATCAGACATATTATATTTTGTGTTAGGAGGGAATCCCTGGGCTGTGCTACTGAACATAGATGGTATCTTCTGGAACATCAGGAAGACTAAGCTGAGGCACTGGGAAAAAGACTGTGGTTGGTGGAAAAGAGCCTTCTCAATGAGCAGAAGCTGGTGCAGCCACACAATTAACTCTCATGGCCCCCAACTTGCCATAATGACTCCAAAAGGAGTTAATACAAAGGTCATGAAAGATTTTCAGACTAATATTATTTGCATATAAAATGCCAGAGGTGGAAACTTCAATCATGTGTAATATCAGTTTTTTCTAGTTTTTCCATGTTGAATTATACCAATGCTCAAGCTGCAGGATTTCCCACAATGGAGCAGGTGTTCCTAGAGCAGTTCTCTGATTAGGATGGCCTTCATATGGCCATACTCTTCTTATTGCTATTTTCTGAGGTAGTGGTTTCAAAAGAGAGTGGTGAGTTGTAAATGCCATAAGATATAAGCAGTCTGGGAGTTGGCACAGAGTCACCATGGCTTACCTCCAAATTCCTGGCTTTCCCAAAGAATAATGCTTGGTGCTAGGCTTATAAAAACAACACTTTGGCAGAGACCCACAGGACACCCAAACTACAATTTCAGGGATTTGAGAAACTACAGAAATAGTTTATTTTTTTCCCATTCCCAAAAGTGAAGAAATGGAGGGTATTTTTAAGGGTAAAGATATTTTCTCACTAAGTGGCTCCCTGACTAAGGCCTACTGTCAGCAGGGGCAGTATTAACTGTCACATCCCTAGACAGGATCATAAAGTAGGGAGGGTGTGTTCTCTGTGTCTTCCCCACTGGATGATCTCTCTCTATCTCTGTCCCCCCAGCCCCAACCAAGAGGCTCATGCTCTAGTCTTTTCACTTTTCACCACCTTCCCTCATCAAAAGCTGCTTCCAGAAAGCAATCTGGTACCAGTCACTTAAGCAAAACCAAGACAGGGGCTGTGCCAGAGGCAGAACAGGAAGCATTTGTTTGGGGAAGGGGTGTACATAAAAGTGATTCACAGGCCAATCCAAGACCAAAGTGGGTGAAGGGTTCAATGGATTATGTCTGGGGGCAAGGCATAGGAAATAGAGCATGTATGCAGTTGGTTTGGATGAATTCCCAGCCATGTATATGTGGGTGTGTGTGCACGCGCGTGCAGTGGTTCCTCTTTGGAAACTAAAGATTCCTGGATATTAAGTGGACTTCCATTGTTCTTATAGAGAAAACTAACATTTACTCAGTGCTTCCTCTGTGACAGGCACTGTGCTAAGGGCTTTACTTGCCCTTATTATCTTATTGAATTCTGACTACTATCCTATCTATCCTCTGGTGTGAGCACTATGTTTATCCTTATCGTTTGTTGAAGTTTATGGAGTAATATGTACTGAATCCTGGCTTTGAATCTCACTCTGGCCATTCTAGAGACAACGCCCACTCTAAACAGCCATATGGCCTCCATATGGTGAGGTTGAATTAACATAAAGCACACATTTGATATACAACAACACTCCCCAGTGTCTGAATGAACAGAGTGGGACCTCCTCAAAACTCTTCCTCATGCAATGCTGTTCCCCTGAGACTTTCAATAATCCTCATGGTCCTCTGGGTTCTACAATGATAATTCATCTATTTTGCTATCTCGGTATTTAATGAACCAGTCTTGGCCTGCACAATCTGGTCTCTGGCATATTAGCTCTGGGGTGAATCTAATATACATTTTAACCAGATCCAGATGAGCCTAATAAAGTCAGCCTTAAATAGGTATCTCCATAAAGAAAACTATTACAATATTACAATGGCACAGATGGTGACAATTATGTTATAAATTTTATCATCTCTTAATAACATGCCAAGTTGACCGAATTCTCTACTGGGATTCCTGAATCCCCCATAACTGTGGATACATTGACCAAAGGACTTGAAGGGATTTCTTCTAATAATTGGAGTGTGATAATTAACTTAATTTCTAACTCCCTAAACTCTATTCTGGAATACATCAATATTGAATCAGTGTTGTCTTGGGTCTTATCAACATAGGGACTCATGCACGTCACACTTTTTACTGCCATTTAATCATTCAATGCGGAATCACTGAACATCTACTAGGGTCCATGCCTTGGGACTAAACAGTGAACAGGACAGGCTTTGTTCCAAAGGAAGGTTATGGTCCAAAGTGGGAGCAGAATCGTGTTGGAGCATGGAGAGTACCAACCATGCAAGAGTCCCATCCCACCTCTTAACAAACTTTCATTTCTAGTCATGTTTTTAACCTTAATAAGAAACATTATAGGACCCTTCACTCACATTAAAAGTGCTCTGGGGTCTCATTTAGATAGAACCTGTTCTTGAAAGGCTTGAGCTTCCTGAACATAATATATTACACTTCAATATGTAGTAAATTTTATTCTTGCTGTATATATTCATGCTATGTATACAATTTTCCCTACTTTATTTATTTAATTTTTGCCTTCTGTCAAAGCCCAGATCAGATTCTCCTCCTTTCTGAAATGCTTCCTAAACTCCCAGGACATTCATTATTTGTGCCACTGGCTGTCATGAGTCCTTAGGTTATTTATCTTTTCTTATATCTGCCCTTCAGATGGTTTAATGTTTTCATTTTCGTATTCTGTTGTTTAGAAAAGCACCTAACACATCATAGTTACCCACAAAAAGCTTATTAATGATAAAAACACATTTTTCTATGAACTTGAGGATTGTCAGGCCTAAAGAATAAAACTTTCCAACGTATGCACTTGATGACAATTAGCCTTTGGCCAGGAAGAGTTACCCCTGGATATGCACATTTCATTTTATGTATCTTGTTATGCCATGAGTCATGAAGCCAGCTTTTTCAACACTGCTCTCATGTGTGGGAGTGTATTACAGAGTTCAGGAGGCAGGGTATTCAAAAGGAGAAAGAAGGCTCATGGTTTGCAAGACCACAAGAGTAGTGGGTACTCTGTGGGAAGTAGTGGTTGTTTGTACCAAGGGTTGTATATGTACTGTAAGTGAAGCTGAATAAAGAATTGAGTGAACAGCCCAGACAAGCCACTAGGAATTAGGACAACAAGAAAAGACAATAGGTTCCAATAATCATTGTCAAGAAATGTCAAGAACAAAATTGTGGACAGGACAACTCATTTGATCAAAGATCAAGGACTCTAGATCACAGACTAGGCAGTAAGGGACCCTGAGCTTTCATTACACCACCTCCATCTGTCCCTCAAGGCCAGCACTCACAAACAGAAATATACTATAAATCATGTATATAAGTCTTAATTTTCTATGACACATATAAGAAGTAAGACCTGTGCACAGCCTAAATAAATAAATAAATAAATAAATAAATAAATAAATAAATCAATCTACTATTTAAGATGGAAAATGCCAAAAAGAGTAAGTTGTAGCTCCAGTGTCTTAAAATAAAGTTGAGTTATATTATTGGAGCGGGGAGGATCTTACTCAAAAATCAAATTCCTTAGAAGGAATAGGCCTTCAGTGGTCAGGGGGAACGGGGTTGGGGGGAGGGGGGAGGCAGAGGCAAAGAAGGGGAGCAGCTTAGACAAGAACCTAGTATAAAGGAACCATGGACATGGACAACAGGTGGGATTGATTTTGGGGGGAATGGGTGGGTGGGGAGGGGGACAGAGGGGAGCAAAAAGGGGATGGATGTAATACAAC
>PVIW01009624.1:0-50572 GCA_004026585.1 Noctilio leporinus | reverse complement strand
CCATGTGGTCTATCTTGGAGAATGATCCATGTGCATTTGAGAAGAATGTGTATTTTGCTTCTTTGGGGTAAAAGACTCTGTATACATCAGTTAGGTCCATTTCCTCTAGAGTGTTGTTCAATGCCACTACATCTCTGGGGATTTTTTGTTTGGAAGATCTGTCCATTATTGATAGTGGGGTATTAAAATCCCCTACTATGAGTGTGTTGCTGTCTATGTCTTTCTTAAAGTCTTCCAAGATTTTCCTTATATATTTCGGAGCTCCTATGTTGGGTGCGTATATGTTTATCAGAGTTATTTCTTCTTGATGGATTGTTCCCTTAAGTATTTTGAAATGTCCATCTTTGTCCCTTTTTATGGCCTTTATTGTGAAATCTATTTTATCTGAAATAAGTATTGCTACTCTAGCTTTTTTTTCATGTCCATTTGCTTGATATATAGTTTTCCATCCCTTCACTCTCAATCTGTGTCGATCTTTTGTTCTGAGGTGGGTCTCCTGAAGACAGCATATATGTGGGTCATGTTGTCTTATCCGTTCGGCTACCCTACGTCTTTTGATTGGTGCATTTAATCCATTTACATTTAAGGTTATTATTGATTGATACTTATTCATTGCCATTTTCTCCATTTGCGTCTGTATTCCTCTTTGGCTTTCTCTGTTTCTTCATTTTATTTGTTTACTTATTTTTATAGCAGACCCTTTAGCATTTCTTGCAATGCTGGTTTGGTACAGATGTATTCTTTCAGTCTTTTTTTGTCTGGGAAGCTCCTTATTTCTCCTTCTATCTTGAATGAGAGCCTTGCTGGGTAGAGTATTCTTGGTTGCAGGCCTTTGTTTACATTACTTGAAATGCTTTTTGCCATTCCCTTCTGGCTTGAATTGTTTCTGTTGAATAATCATTTGATAGCCTTATTGGAGCCCCTTTGTATGGTATTTGTCTTTTCTCTCTTGATGCTTTTAGGATTCTCTTTTTGTCTTTGAAAGTCACCATTTTAATAATAATGTGCCTTGGTGTTGGTCTGTTTGGGTTGATCCTCATTGGGACCCTCTGTGCTTCCTGAACTGGATTCATGTTTTCACTCATCATGTTAGGGAAATTTTCTATCTTGACTTTTTTGAACAGGTTTTCCATTCCTTGTTTCTCTTCTCCTTCTGGTATCCCTATGATACGGATGTTGTTATGTTTCATGTTGTCCTGCAGCTCTCTTAACCCCTCTTCAGCCCTATTCAGCCTTTTTTGATTCTCTTGTACTGTCTTGGAGTATTTGTCTACATTATCCTCCAACTCGCTAATCCAGTCCTCTGCTTCCTCTAGCCTACTGTTGACTCCTTCTACTGTATTCTTCAATTCAGAAATTGTATTCTTCATTTCCTGCTGGCACTTATTGATAGTTTCCATGTCCTTTTTCATGCTGTTGTAGTTCTCAGTAAGTTCCTTGTAACTTCTCTGGAGTTCTTTGTAATTTCCCTGGAGTGCTTTGTAATTTCCCTAGAGTTCTTTGTAGTTCTCCTGGAGTCGTTTATAGTTTTCTTTGTTGTGGCTGAGCTCACTGAGCTTCTCTATCATCATTCTTTTGAATTCCTTATCTGATATTCCAGGTGCCTCTGTTTCATTTTGTGTTCTTTCTGGGGATTCTTCCTTTCTTTTTGGTGATGGACTGATTCTTTTTTTCCCCATTTTGGGTGTCTGTTCTTGCTTGCTTTTTATTTATTTATTTATTTTTGTTCTTTCCTTGGGTTAACCTGCTTTGCTTCCTTGCCTTAGTTGAGCACCCTTCTGTGATAGGAGATTTGTGGAGTTCAATGTTGCCATCTCCCAGATTTTCTCCACTTGGTGTTCTTGGTGTGTCCTTTATTTGGGCTGTCTGGTTGTATTCTGGGCCTGTGGGCTTTTAGCAGAAAAACCAAAAACAAACAAACAACAACAACAAAAATAAAAAGCAAAAAACAAAAAACCAAACCAAACCAAACCAAACAAAAAAATCCAAAAGGAAAAAAGAAATAAAAATGATTATAATAATAGTAAGAAGAAAGGGTTTAGATGGCTGTTCACCCTTAATAATCTCTAACTGGCCCAGATGGAGCCTGGACCTGAGGGCTTTTAGCAGAGAAAAAAAAAAAAAAGAAAAAGGGAGAAAGTCATAAGACAAAGAGAAATAAATATTAAAAAAGAAAGGGTTTAGGTTTCTGTTCACCCTTTATGGTCTCTGTTTGGTCCAGGAGGAGCCAGGACCGGTGGGCTTCATCTGGGAGAAAAGAAAGAAGAAAGAAAGAAAGAAAGAAAAAACAAATAAATAAAAAATAAAAAGGGAGAAAGTCACTAGACAAAGAGAAATCAGTATTAATAAAGAAAGGGTTTAGGTGTCTGTTCCCCCTTTATGATGTCTGATTGGTCAAGGTGGAGCCAGAACCTGTGGGCTTTACCAGGAAGAAAAGGAAAAGAAAAAAGAAAAGAAAAGAAAGACGAAGGAAGAAAAGAATAAAGGGTTTAGGTGGCTGGGGAAGGGAGGAATACTTAGATTGAGGACTGGGAATGCACTGTAGCCACAGAGTGAGTAGACTTCAATTCAAGGGTAGGGGGAGGGTCCTGGGTATTTAGGTGGATTGAGGGATGGGGGGTGGATTAAGAATATGTGAGAAGTAACTTTTGCAAAGGATATGTTGGGGATTAATAGTTCATATTGTTCTCGGTATAACTCAGGTGCTTGAGATTAGCAGCAATCCCTTTCCTGAGGCTGCCTCTTTTTCTTGGTCAGGACTTTACAGTCTATAGTCTATATTGTAGCTGGTCTTGACACGTGACAGGGCCTCTGATTGTCACAGTCAGGGCTGATTCTGAGTGTCCGCCCCCAGGTAGGCTGGGCCTTCCGCAGCCTGGCTGGGTTTTAGGGCTGCCGGTATTCTGGAGCCCGCAGGATGCCCCCTCCCACTCTTGGCAGAGGTTCCTGCCCCGGACGAGCACCCAGCACCCCTGCAGGGCAGCCCACAACTTTGCAGGTCCCTGTGATGGCCTGCCCCGCCCCTGCAGTTCAGGGAGGAGGCCACCCCTGTCTGTCAACTCTGCCCAGGGTCCGCTCTACACTGCACCCCCCGCCTGCACCAACCCTCCAAGCCAACCAGCTCTCCGAGGAGTCCTTTAAGCAGCCTCTGTGATGAGCCCCTCCCAGACGTGGGCGGTGTGGTCTTTGTCTCCGGCAATGGCGGGTCAGTTGCCTCCGCTACTAGTTCCGGGCTCGCCGTTTGGAGTTTCTGTGGAGCCTGGGGGCCTGTGTGGTTGGGCAGGGCTGGGCCTCCCCTGTCGCAGGGGCTTCTAGCTACTGTTTCCCGGTGGCCCAGCAGCACCTTTTTCAGCCCTCTTGCGGCCCCAGTCGGGGCACTTCCCTGCTCCCCTGCTCCAGCTTCCCACAGGACTCTTCTCCTCCACCTCTAGCCCGGCAAGGAGCCTCCTCTCCCTGTTACCAGAGCGAGTCTCTCACACAGTCCCTCCCCTGCAAGAGTTCAATTTCGTGTTCCCTACGGTGTTTGCTCTCGCTGCCCGCACTTCACTGTTGAGACTTCTAATCGCCAGGGAGCCTGGAGCTGGCCTCAGTCAAACGCGCCCCTCTGGGCAGAGCCGCCACTGCCCAGAGCCGACCTCGGCCACCGGCCGGTCGGTCGGGAAAGCCTCACCTACTGTCCTGCTAGTCTCCTCTGCCTCTGGGCTGTGCTCCCCTGTGTCCAGATGCTGACCGCTCCAATTCTTAGGGTCCTGAAGACATCTCACGCTCCCTATCTTGTCCTCTAGCTGCTTTGGTACTCGAGAACACCATCAGCACTGCTTTCTCTACTCTGTCACCATCTTAACTCCTAAAAATTTTTAAAGATAATTCCATACTGCTTTCCAAAGTGGCTGCACTAGTCTGCATTTCCACCACAGTGCATGAGGGTTCTCTTTTGTTCACATCTTGCCAACACTTTTTTGATGATTTATTGATAATAGCCATTTTGATAAGCATGAGATGGTATCTCATTGTGGTTTTAATTTGCATTTCACCAATGACTAGTATCTTTTCATATGTCTGTTAGCCATCTGTATGTTTTTGGAGAAGTGTCTATTCCGTTCCTTTGCCCATTTTAATTGGATTGCCTGATTTTTGGTATTAAACTTTTTGTTTAAAGATTTTATTTATTTTTAGAGCGAGGGGAAGAAACGGAGAAAGAGAGGGAGAAGAACATCAGTGTGTGAGAGAAGCATTGACTGGTTGCCTCTCACATGCCCCCAACAAGAGACCTGACCCACAACCTAGGCATGTGTCCTGACATGGAATCAAACTGGCAACCTTTTGACTTTCAGAACAATGCACAATCCACTGAGCCACACCAGTCAGAGCTGGTGTTAAATTTTATAAGTTCTTTATATATTTTGGGTATTAACCGTTTATCAGATGTATTATTGGTGAACATGTTCTCCCATTCAGTGAGTTCCCTTTTCATTTTATTGATAGTTTTCCTTGTTGTGTAACAGCTTTTTAGTTCAGTGTAGTTCCATTTGTTTAGTTTTTCTTTTGTTTTCCTTGTCCAACCAGATATATCAGAAAAAATACTGCTACAAGAAATGTCTGAGATTTTACTGCTTACTATTTCATCTCTAATTTTTATGATTTTGAGTCTAACATTTAACTATTTAATCTATTTTGAGTTTATTCTTGTGTATCTTATAAGAAGGTGAACTAGTGTCATTTTTTTTGCATATAGCTGTCCAATTTTACCAACACCATTTATTGAATAAACTGTCTTTACATTTTAGCCTCTTTGTTCAAGCACTAATTGACCATAAAGACATGGGTTTATTTCTGGGCTCTCTTTTTTGTTCCATTGATCTATGTGTCTGTTTTTATGATAATACCATGCTGTTTTGATTACTATGGCCTTATAATATAGTTTGATATCAGGTAGTGTGAATCCTTTGACTTTGTTTTTCTTTTTTAAAAATAGTCATTTTTTAATTTTTGAAATTTATTTTAAGTATATTTTATTGATTATGCTGTTACAGTTGTCCATATATATATATATATATATATATATATATATATATATAAAGATTTTATTTAATTACTTTTAGAAAGAGGGGAAGAGAGAGAGGCAGAGAGGTAGAGAGACATCAATGTATGGTTGCTTTTCACTTGCCTCCAGCCACAGACCTGACTGGAGACCTGTTTTGCAACCTTGTTATGTGCCCTGGCTGGGGAACCAAACCTGCAACCTTTGGGTTTGCAGGCCGGTGCCTTATCCACTGTGCTACCAGCCAGGGCTCAGATATATATTTTTTATTGTTGTATTACGTTCATCTCATTTTTTCCCCTCTGCCCTCCCCTTCCCTCCCCTCCTTATTCCTCTCGACCACAGTCAATCCCACATGTTGTTTGTGTCCATGGGTCATCCATGATAGTTCCTTGACTACACTGTTCCCCTTCCTTGCCTCCTTCTCCCCCTCCCCTCCCCCCTCCCCTCTACACACTGAAAGCGTATTCCCTGTACTTGTGTCTCTGGTTCTGTTTTGTTTGTTCGTTTGTTCATTTGTTCATTAGTCTCCTGTGTTAAGTGAGAACATGTAGTATTTAATTTTTGCTGCCTGGTTTATCTCACTAAGCATGATACTCTCCAGTTCCATCCATGCTACCACAAATGGTAGGAGTTCTCTTGTCTTTCTGCTGCATAGAACTCCATTGTGTAAATGTACCAAATTTTTTGGTCCATTCATCCACTGATGGGCACTTAGGCTGTTTCCAGCACTTGGCTATTGTAAATAGTGCTGCTATGGACATAGGGGTGCATAGGTTCTTCTGAACTGGTGTTTCAGGATTCTTTGGTTATAATCCTACCAGTGGAATCACTGGGTCATAGGGCAATTCTATTTTTAGTTTTTTGAAGAAATTCTATACTGTTTTTCATAGTGGCTGTACCACTCTGCATTCCCACCAGCTGTGCACCAGGGTTCCTTTTTCCCCACATCCTCACCAGCACTTGCTATTTGTTGATTTGTTGATGATAGCCATTCTGACTGGTGTGAGGTGGTATCTCATAGTTTTAGTTTGCATCTCTCTGATGGCTAGTGATGTTGAGCATTCTTTCATGTGCCCATGGGCCCTTTGTATGTTTTCCTTGGAGAACAGTCTGTTCAGGTCCTTTGCTCATTTGTTAATTGGATTGTTTGTCTGTCTGGTGTTGAGTTGTATTCGCTCTTTATATATTTTGGATATCAAACCCTTGTCTGATGTGTCGTTGGCAAATGTTTCCCCATGTGGTTGGTTCCCTTTTTATTTTCTTGATTTTTTTTTTTTTTTTTTTAGCTGAGCAAAAGCTTTTTAGTTTGATGTAGTCCCATTTGTTTATTTGTTCCTTTATTTCCCTTGCTTTAGGAGATATTTAAGTGATAATATTGCTGCGTGGGATATCTGCAATTTTTTTGCCTACGTTTTCCTCTAGGGCTTTTATGGTGGCTCTGCTTATGTTTAAGTCTTTTATTCATCCTGAGTTTACTCTGGTGTATGGTGTAAGTTCGTGATCTAGTTTCATTTTTTTGCTTGTACCTGTCCAGTTCTCCCAACACCACTTATTGAAGAGGCTATTTTCACTCCATTTTATGCTCCTTCCCCCTTTGTTGAATATTAATTGTCCATAGAGTCCTGGGTTTATTTCTGGGCTCTCTATTTTGTTCCATTGATCTGTTTGTCTGTTCTTGTGCCAGTACCAGACTGTTTTGGTTACTATGGCTTTGTAATACAGCTTGATATCTGGTATTTTGATTCCTCCTACTTAGTTCTTCTTTCTCAGGATTGCTGTAGCTATTCGGGGTCTTTTTTGACACTATATGAATTTTTTAAGTGTTTGTTCTAATTCTGTGAAATGATATTGGTATTTTAAATAGGGATTGCATTGAATCTGTAGATGGCTTTGGGTAGTATGGACATTTTAATGATGTTAATTCTTCCCAATCATGAACATGGTATGTGCTTCCATTTATTTGTATCTTCCTTAATTTCTTTCTTCAGTATTTCGTAGTTATCTGAGTACAAGTCCTTCACTTCCTTGGTTAAGTTTATTCCTAAGTACTTTATTTTTCTTGTTACTATGGTAAATGGGATTTGTTTTCTAGCTTCTATCTCTGATGTTTCATTGTTGGTGTATAAAAATGCATTTGATTTTTGGATATTGACTTTGTATCCAGCTGTTTTGCCAAATTCAGTTATTAGGGGGAGTAGTTTTTAGTGGACTCTATGGAGTTTTGTATGTACATTATCATGTCATCTGCAAATAATGACAGTTTTACTTCCTCCTTTCCAATTTGGATACCTTTGGTTCCTTTTTCTTGTCTGATTGCTGTGGCTAGAACTTCCAAGACTATGTTGAATAGAAGAGGAGAGAGTTGATACCCTTGCCCTGTTCCTGATCTTAAGGGAAATGCTTTCAGATTTTGCCTGTTGAGTATGATGTTAGGTTCAGGTTTCTTGTATATGGCCTTTATTAGTTTCAGGTATGTTCCCTCTATTCCCATCTTACTGAGGGTTTTAATCATAAAAGGGTGTGGTACTTTATGAAATGCTTTTTCATCATCTATTGATATGATCATATGGTTTTTGTCTTTCAGTTTGTTTATGTGGTGTATTACATTTATTGATTTGCAAATATTGAACCATACTTGCATCCCTGGGATGAATCCCATTGTCATGGTGTATAATTTTTTTAATATATTGCTGGACCCAGTTTGCCAATGATTTGTTGAGAATTTTTGCATCTAAGTTCATCAGAGATATTGGCCTGTAGTTTTCTTCCTTTGTTCGGTCTTGACCTAGTTTTGGGATTAGAATAATACTGGCCTCATAAAAAAGAGTTTGGGAGTCTTCCCTCTTCTTGGATTTTTTTGAATTATTTGAGGAGGATAGGATTTAGTTCTTCCCAAGATGTTTGGTAAAATTCACCTGGGTAGCCATCTGGACCAGGGCTCTTGTGCGCTGGGAGGCTTCTGATTACTTCTTAATTTTCACTAGTTGTTATTGGTCTATTCAGGTTTTCTGCTTCTTCTTGTTTGAGTTTTGGTATGTTATACATTTCCAGAAATTTGTCCATTTCACCCAGGTTGTCAAATTTCTTCTCATATAATTGTGTGTAGTAATTTCTTACAATCCTTTTTATTTCTGTGGTGTCAGATTTTTCCATCCCTTCATTTTCAGTCTGTGTTGATTATTATTATTGAGAGATACTTCTCCTCTGTTGTTTCTGATTTTGCTTATTTGGGTCCTGTCTCTTTTTCTCTTGATGAGTCTTGTTAATGGTTTGTCAATTTGGTTTATCTTTTCAAAGAACCAGCTCCTGGATTTGTTGATCCTTTGAATTGTGCTTTTAGTCTCTATGTTGTTTAATTCTGCTCCGATCTTGATAATTTCCTTCCTTTTTCTTGCTCTGGGCTTTGTTTGTTGTTGCTGTTCTAGTTCTTGAAGCTTTATGGTTAGGTTGTTTGTATGGGTTTCTTCTATCCCTTTTAGGTGAGCCTGTATTGCTATGAATTTCCCCCTGAGGACTGCCTTTGTTCTGTCCCAAAGGTTTTAGGGTGTTGTGAATTCATTTTCATTTGTTTCCAGATACTTTCTGATTTCTTCTTTGATCTCATCATTAACCCATTCCTTACTTAATATCATCTTATTCAGTCTCCATGAATTGTATTGTTTTTGGGGTTTTCCCTTGAGATTGGTTTCTAGTTTCAAGGTGTTGTGATCTGAGAAGATGCTTGGTATGATTTCAATTTTCTTGAAGTTGTGGAGGCTTGTTTTGTGTCCTATTATGTGGTTTATTTTAGAGAATGTTCCATGTGCATTAGAAAAGAATGTGTATTTTACTTCTTTGGGGTGAAAAGTTCTGTATATGTCAGTTAAGTCCATTTCATCTAGAGTGTTGTTCAATGCTATAATATCCTTGGTGTTTTTTTGCATGGAAGACTTGTCCATTGTTGATAATGAGGTATTGAAATCCCCTACTACTAGTGTATTGCTGTCTATTTCCTTCTTGAAGTCCTCCAAGATTTTCCTTATATATTTGGGAGCTCCTATGTCTGGTGCATATATGTTTACCAGAGTTCTATCCTCTTGCTGGATTGTTCCCTTAAGTATTATGAAATGTCCTTCTTTGTCTCTTTTTATGCCCTTCATTGTGAAATCTATTTTATCTGATAAAAGTATTGCTACTCCAGCTTTTTTTTCATGTCCATTTGCTTGAAATATATTTTTCCATCCCTTCATTTTCAGTCTGTGTCGATCTTTTGTTCTGAGGTGGGTCTCTTGCAGACAGCATACATGTGGGTTGTGTTTTCTTATCCATTCAAATACCCTATGTTGTTTTATTGGTGCATTTAATCTGTTTACATTTAAGGTTATTATTGAGAGATACTTCTTCACTGACACTTTTTGCCCTTTGTTCCTGTATTCCTCTCTGTATCTCTGTTTCGTCATCTTTTTAAAGCAGGCCTTTTAGCGTCTCTTGCAGTGCTGGTTTGGTGGAGGTGTATTCTTTTAGCCTTATTTTGTCTGGGAAATTCCTTATTTCACCTTCCATTCTGAATGACAGCCTTGCTGGGTAGAGTATTCTTGGTTGCAGGCCTTTGGTTTTCATTACTTAGAGTATTTTTTGCCATTCCTTTTTGGCTTGTATTGTTTCTGCTGAGAAATCACTTGATAACCTTATCAGAGCTCCCTTATATCTTATTTGCTGTTTCTCTCTTGATGATTTTAGGATTCTCTCTTTGTCTTTGAAGTTTGCCATTTTAATTGTGATGTGTGTTTTAGTAGGCCTGTTTGGGTTCATCTTCATTGGGACCCTCTGTGCTTCCTGAACTTGAGTGACCCTTTTGCTCATCATTTTAGGGAAGTTTTCTGTCATTACTTTTTCAAACAGGTTTTCTATTCCTTGCTTCTCTTCTCCTTCTGTTATCCCTATGATATGGATATTGTTGTGTTTCATGTTGTCCTATATCTCTCTTAAAACCTCTTCATTCTTTTTTAGTCTTTTTTCATTTTGTTGCAATGTCTGGTTATTTTTTTCTCTGTTGTCCTCCAACTTGCTGATCTGGTCCTCTGCTTCATCTGAACTGCTTTGAATTCCTTCTATTGTGTTCTTCAGTTCTGAGATTGTGTTCTTCACCAGCTTTTTAAATGCTAGTGTGATTTTCCATCATTTCCTTGTAGTTGCCTTGAAATTCTTTGAAGTTTTCTTTGAGTTCCATTAATCCATGGAGCTTTCTTATAATGATTTTTTTTAAAGATTTTATTTCATTATTTTTAGAAAGAGGGGAAGGGAGAGAGGCAAAGAGGGAGAGAGACATCAATGTATGATTGCTTTCCACCTGCCTCTAGCCACAGACCTGACTGGAGACCTGGTTTGCAACCTTGTTGTGTGCCCTGGTTGGGGAATCGAACCTGTGACCTTTGGGTTCGCAGGCCGGTGTCTTATCCACTGTGCTACCAGCCAGGGCTATAATGATTTTTTTGAATTCCGTGTCTGATAGCTTGTTAGTTTCTATTTCATTTTTCAGTCTGTCTGATGATTCCTCCTTTCCTTTTGGTGATGGACTGATTCTTTTTCCCCCCATTTTAGGTGTCTGCTATTGCTTATTTTTGTTTTGGATTAATCTGCTTTGATTCCCTGCCTTCATGGAGTGCCCTTCTGTGTTAGGAGATATGTGGAGTTCAGTGTAGCAGTCTCCTAGATTACCTCAACTTGTTGATCTTGGGGTACCCTTTATGTCATTAACTTGGGCTGTCTGGTTGTATTTTGGATTTGTTGTATGTGTTGCTCCTTTCTGTCCAGTTGGCTGATTGAGAGACACCCCTTCTATCCTTTCTCATACACTGTTTTTGAGCTGCTCCTAAAACAGAACCACCAGGCTAGGCAACATAACCACACCTTCAAAATTATCTTTCTCCTTTAATCCCCCTTTCGACTGCCTATGAACCTAGCTAAGTACCTATACCCTCCAAGGTAACCCCTACTTTTAATCACTCCCTCAGCTGCAACCGAGCCAGTCTTAATAGGAATGTAGATATAAGACTGTTGTAAGAGGGGGAAAATGATTAAGTTGACTAAAGTATAGGTGATTTTGAAGGGTGCAAAGGGATAGCAAAGATAGTGGGGATGCGAGGGAGAAAACCAACTTATCTGTTATATCAAAGTGGGGAGGGGGCAAATCAGAATGTCTCAAGTGTGAGTGAACAGTATAAGCCTATATATATAGTTGCTGCATCTACCTCCCTGTCCACCCTCAATGTGTACTGATTAGTCAAGGTGGAGCCAGGACCCATTTATTTTTAGCAGGAAAAAAAAAAAAATGTGTAGTCCCTAGTAGCGCACCCAAAAAAAAAAAAAAAAAAAAAGTTTTAAGAGTCGGGATGGGAGGAATGCTTGGATTGAGGACTGGGAATGAGTTGTAGCAAGAGTGTGGGTAGACTTTAAAACAAGTAGAAAGAGGATCTTGGGTAATTAAATGAATTGAGAGAAGGGAGGAGTAAAAATATAGGAATTGTCCATGATATGAACAGTATTTACTTAAAATGCACTAATTGTGAGGGTTGGAAGTAACTTTTGAAAAGGTATGTTAGGGATTAATAGATCATGTAGCTCTCGGTATAACTCAGGTGCTTGAGATTAGCAGTGATCCATTTCCTGGGTCTGCCTCTTTTCCTTGATCAAGTCTCTGCAATCTACAGTCAGGCTGTGGGGCCTTGGAGTCACAGGGCCTATAGCTGTTACAGTCAGGGCTGATTCTGAGTACCAGCCCCTGGAAGGCTGAGCCTCCAGTAGGCTAGCTGAGTTTCTGTACTGCTGGTGTTTTGGGGCCCTCCCCTCTCTCACTGGTTCTGTGTGAAGAACTGCAGGGTGCTTTTGCTGTGTTGATGGCTACTCTTCCCCTTCTGGCTCCTCGATGAGGTTTCTGCCTACAATGGGCACCTGGCTCCAAGAGGGGGTGGCCCGCAACTTCATTTGCTCCAGTGATGGCTAGCCCTCCACCTCAAGCTCTTCAAGGTTTTTGCAGCCCCTGTCTGCAAAGAGTGCCTGTCTTCCTGGGTAGGGGGTGGGGTGGCCCCCAGCATATTTGTGGGCAATTGCTAGCCCTCCCTGTCCAGCTCTTTGTGGAGGTTTTCGCTACCTTTGATGGTCCCCTGGTTCTGTAGAGAGCCCCGCAGCAACAGCACTGGAGATGGTTAAGCCCTTTCCTTCCCACTCTTCGAGGTTTATGCTGCCTTCAATGGGCACCTGGCTCTGTAGGGGAGCCAGAGCTGTGTGCTGGTGATGACTACCCCTCCCCCTCTAGCTCTTCGAGGAGGTTTTTGCCTCCCGCAATGGGTGCACCATTTGCACCCGCAGCAAGTTCCTGGCGCTCGGTTTTGAGCTGTGGTTTCCATGGGAGCCTGTGTGTAACAGTGTGGGTGTGTGGGGTTGGGCCTCTCTTCTCACTGGGGCTCTGAGCTGCCCTCTCCCTGGTTGTCACAGTGGCACAATTTTCAGCCCTCATGCTGTCCTGGCCAGTGCACTTCCCTGCTTCTCTGATCTTGCTCCATGTGGGTCTCTCCTCCTCCACCTCTAGCCCCCCGCAATTTATTTCTCTCCATTTTACTCCACCCAGGACCCTCCATCCCTTCCGCAATCTCATTCCCTTAGTTCATGTCCATGGGTCATGTATATAAGTTCCTTGATTTTATTCTTTCTTGTATTATTCTTAACTTCCCCATGTCTTTTTGGTACCCACCAATTATGTTTCCTAATCCCTGCACCATTTCACCATTTCCCCCCATTCCCCCTCCCAGCTGATAACCCTCCCAATGATCTCCATACCTATACATGATTTTGATCCTATTCTAGTTGTTTGTTTAGTTTTTGTTTATTTTTATTTTTGTTTTTAGATTCTGTTGTTGATAGTTGTGAGTTTGTTGTCATTTTACTGTTCATAGTTTTGATCTTCTTTTTCTAAAGTAAGTCCCATTAATGCTTCATATAATAATGGCTTGGTGATTATGAACTCCTGTAGCTTTGCCTTATCTGGGAAGCACTTTATCTGCCCTTCCCTCTTAAATGATAGCTTTGCTGGACAGAGTAACCTTGCTTGTAGGTCCTTGCTTTTTATCACTTTGAATACTTTTTGCCAGTCCCTTCAGGCCTGCAAAGTTTCTTTTGAGAAGTCAGCTGATAGGCTTATAGAAACCACTTTATAAGTAACTCTCTTCTTTTCTCTTTCTGCTTTCAAGATTCTCTCTTTATCAATCTTTAACTTTTGGCATTTAAATTATAATGTGTCTTGGTGTGGTCCTTTGGGTCTAGCTTGTTTGGGACCTTCTGTGCCTCCTGGACCTTATATGTCTATTTTCTTCACCAAATTAGGGAAGCTTTCCTTCATTATTTTTTTCACACAAGTTTTTAATTTCTTTTCTTCCTCTTCTTCTGGCACCTCTATGATTCAAATGTTGGTACATTTCAAGTCATCCCAGAGGTTCCTAAGCTTCTCCTTGTTTTTTTTTTTTTTTCAGTTTTTGTTTATTTTTTTTTGTTCTGGTTGACTGTTTATTTCTTCCTTATGTTCCAAATCATTCATTTGAACCTCAGCTTTCTTCTCTTTACCATTGGTTTCTTGTGGATTTTTCATCATTTTACTTAGTGTAGCCTTCACATCTTCCCTTATGGGTTTTCTGTATGCAGTCATGTCTGTCAAATCTGTGAGCATCATTATCAACAGTGTTTTGAATTTTGTGTCTATTAGGTTGGCTATCCCCTCATCAGTTAGTTCTTTCTCTGGCACATTGATCTGCTCCCTTTTATGGGCCACACTTCTCTGTCTCCTCAACTTGATAGTCTCCTATGTTTGCCTCTGTGTCTTAAATAGAGCTCTCACACCTGTTACATTGTAAGGGGTGGAGCCTTAGGTATTTGTCAGTGTGGGGTGACTCGTTTCACCACCTTGTGGCATTGTACGTGGAGAGGGGGTCACAGAGGAAACACGTCCACTTGCTTAGCACTTGCCCCTTTTCCTATCACTTCACCTGCTTTCTGTATACAACTGATGCCCCTCTAGCTATTACCCTGGTGATGGTTCTCAGATTGGGTAGGTTTGGGGATATTTTAGGACTGGGGAGCCTCTAAACAGACTCTCATGAGAAACAGTCAATTTCTTCCACCACCCAAGCCCCTACTGGTTCTCATAATCAGAAGCAATATGGCTTTATTTTCCCAGCACTGGAGCTGTGAGCTGTGTGGGCTGGCCTGGGGCTGGGATCAGTCCCCAGGTGTCCCTCTTAGCTTTTATAATGTGTAACTGTTCTTTACTATGGCCAGTCAGAGCCACTGCCTTGCTGCCACCACTGCCATCGTGTCCTCTTTTCCCAGGCTCTGTGTCCCCCTTACCTGTCTGGATAAGTATTGCTTCTTTATATGTTTGTTGGACTTCCATGTGGTTTGATTATCTGTTAGTTCTGATTGTTCTTTGTTTTGAGGTAGATGTATTTCTTCTTATAGTTGTGGAAAGAGGCAAAGCATGTCTACCTACACCTCCATTATGGCCAGAAGTCTTTGCCTAATTTTTAATTGGATTATTTGTTTTCTTGATGTTGAGGTGTATGAGTTCTTACATATTTTGAGGATCAAACCCTTGTTCAAGGTATCATTGGCAGGTGTATGTTTTCCAATACAGTCAGTTCCCTTTTCATTTTTAAAAAAAGATTTTATTTATTTATTTATTGAGAGAGGGGGAGGGAAAAGAGAGGGAGAGAAACATCAATGTATGGTTGCCTTTCTCACATCCCCAGCTGGAGACCTGGTGTACAACCCAAGCATGTGCTCTGCCAGGGATTCACACCAGTGACCCTGTGGTTTGCAGGCCAGCACTCAATCCACTGAGCCACACCAGCCAGGCTCCCTAGGTATTTTTGGAATGTAATTGGAAATTGGATTATTTTTGTAGTTTCCCTTCCTGATGGTTCAATGTATGAAAATGCAACTGATATCTGGATATTTATTTTGTATCTCCTCATACATTTTTTCTAATGCCTAGAATAGTGCATGGCACATAGTAGGCACTCAATAAATATTTGCTGATGGTTGCCTGACCCGTCCCACTGAACATTACTTAAAGCAGAAGTATCCCCCCTTTCTATATTTTTACCAGGCTGGAATGAGTTCAGTCATTTACTAATGAGTGTTAAGCTATTTATTCATTTATTCATTCCCATATATTTGTTGTCCTTCTATTTTATAAGTTCTGGGACTATGAAGATGCATACATTACCTACTCTTGAGAGCTTTCAGTCCAGGATGAGACAAGTTAGCAGTTTTAAGTTTAGGTCTCAACAGTCATTCCCTTTGGGTTTCACCACCCATGGATGTTTTCTGTGTGCTTGACCCTTGCCCACTTAGAAGAAGAGCTCATTATGGCTAAGGGAAAAGAAGATTTTGGGCTAGATAGTCTCTTCAGGTGGCACAGAAATAACAAGAGCTGGGAACATGTCTGAGGCCGGGCTGGAAAGATGGCCATGGGCAGGATGGGTCAAATCTGGGCTCTTATCTGAAAGGAGAGGCAAGAAGGAGCCAAGCTTCCAAGTAACCTGCTATATGCAAAAATCAAAGGCTAAAGAATGAACCATGTGCTGACATTTCATACATCATTTTAGATCCTGAAGGCAAGTGAACAATTTACAACCCAGTCACACCTGCTTGGGTTAAGGCCTGTGAGCTTCAGCTAATTTGAAGGAGTCTAGTGACTGAAGGAAGTCTCATTATAAAGGGGCATTGCATAGTCCCTTGGGGAACCCCTATCACTAGGTATCCAAAGCTCATTGAAAGGTCAGCAGATTTGACATCATGGGGAAGATCAGATGGATCTTGAGCAATTGGGGCATACATAGAAATTGTGTTTATTTGATCCTCCTTTACATACATGATTATCAGTCAGCAACATGGTAGCTACAGCTGTCCTTACTGGACCAGCTATATGGCTTCCAGTCCTGATGCTATTCAGGGATCACAATAGGTAAGAGCAAACATTTCAGTCATACTTGCTACAGGTCAGCCATTATTATTCCAAGTCCTTATGTAAATTAACTTTCACAGCAGCTTGTGAGATAGGTACTGTTAACAGCCCCATTTTACCAAAAAAGAAATTGATGTACACAAATTTGTATCAGTGGCGGAAGGTCGCATAGCTGGTAAGTGGAAGAGCTGGATTTGAATCTAGGTAGTTCAACTCTTTCTCTTGGATGTGAAATAAAGGCTATGGTGGCTTTACCTTGCCTGGAATATGACTTTTTCTTTGGCCTTTGATCTTAAAAACTGAGAATTTGCTCCCATTGTTCTCTGGTTTTAAAGATAACTTCCTCTCTATTAGCTTGCTTAGGTGACTCATGTTAGTTGCCTTGGGGATTGGGTGAGGAAGAGTGTCCCAAAAACAGGAGATGGAATGTATAACATCTCCCTCTATGTATCCTGCTTCCTATCTCCTTACCTTCACATTATTGTACTTCCTGTCCACTTCCAGTTTTAGGATTGGGGTTTAAGATTCTGAGACCAGCCTAGGCCAGCTTTTGGGATGTCCTCTCCCTCCAGGGCAGCACTGGCCAATGAACTATAATGCAAGTCACATATATCATTTAAAACTTTTTAGTAGCCACCTTGAAAAGGTAAAAAAGATAGCAGTGAAATTATTTTTAATAATGTTTTATTTAAACCAGCATGTCCAAACTATCATATCTTTAACTTGTTATTGGTATAAAACTTCAGCCCTGGATAGTGTGGCTCAGTGGATTGAGGGCTGACCTATGAACCAAAAGGTTGCTGGTTCAATTCTTGGTCAGAGCACATGCCTGGGTTGCAGGCCAGTTCCTAAGAGGCAATCGATTGTTTATCTCACACATTAATGTTTCTCTCCCTCTCTTTCTCCCTCCCTTCCTCTCTTTCTAAAAATAAGTAAGTGAAACCTTAAAAAAATTCATTACATTCTGTTTTTAGAAGACGGCTTTAACTCCCAAGGCTATGTTCGTTTCCAATTTAATCTTTCTCAGAGGCATAACCTTTGTTCTCTTTTAATGGAGAATCCTCCATGTTTGCCAATTGTGGCAGGTTTTCCTGACCCAACTTTTCTGAACATATGGAGAGTGCTACAATATGTATTCATTTACCAACTACCTGTTGCAAACTTCATTAATTCAGTACTGCACTAGGGCCTGATGAAATGGGATCACATTTTCTCTGCAGAATGAGGACTCTGGGGGGTCTGCAGAGGTTTCCCTCAAATCTGCAGCTGAGTGCTGATTAGCACATGCCTGCGAGGAAACCACCCCAGGCCAAGGGAAGACCACCAAGAAGATTCAAGCAGACTTTTCACAGGGTCAGAAATTATTTGTGTTTGCATCAACCAGAAACAAAATAACTCCTAATGCATGGGAATATCAAACAGAGCCCTGAGAAAGATAATACCTAGGTGATGGGGGGCTCAAGTTGGAATAAAGTCTGAATGAAGTGCCCATGAAGATTCAGTCCTTGTCTCTACTTATTGGTTCTGGTAGTGACAGGCAGCACAAATGATGACTTTTCTGGTTTCACTCAGTTGAGACACATGTACTAATTTGCCTGTGGTTACACAGCAAGTGTTGCAGCCAAAATATGCTTGTGTTTCCTTGAGATCATATGTATGTATGTATGTGGGTGTGTATGCACACACACATATATACATCTCATGTCTTTTGTACTTTATTTTTTTAGAGATTTTATTTATTATTTTTCAGAGAGAGGGGAAGGGAGAGCGGCAGAGAGGGAGAGAAACATCAATGAATGGTTGCCTTTCACCTGCCTCCAGCTGGGGACCTGGCTGGAGACCTGGCTTGCAACCTGGTTCTGTGCCCTGGCTGGGAATCGAACCAGCAAATTTTGGGTTCTCAGGCTGGCGCCTTATCCACTGTGCCACCAGCCAGGGCTTTCCTCTTCCTTCTTGAGCATTTGTCTACTCATTCCATTGTTTGTGTCATTTCAGTGTTTGTTTCTATTGACTGTGTTTTCTCCTCATCATAGAGTGTATTTTTCTGAGTTTTTGTATTACTGAATAGCAAGTGGGGTCCTGTTGCCAGGTGCCACCTTTTAGGTGAAATTCTGAAGGCAAAGGTTTGGTGATAAAGGAAAGCTTTCCATATGCATTAGTCACTTAAGCCTATCAATTAAGGCTAAAATCTTTAATTCCTGAATTGTCCTACCATTCCCCATGTTAGTTTTCAAGTATCTTATTTCTATAGGATTAGTTTACAAACTTAACATAAGATATGAAAGCTATTCAATTTTGGAAGAATGGTCAGGCTTCTGCCTCAGAATCCATCCCCTCTAGAACACCCAGAGAAAAATAACCCTGCCACCCTCTGCCAAGCCAGCCCAATCCTAGGCTGTGCCTGGAGTTCCTTCTACCATGCTTTGGGAGACCCAGGCAGCTGCTACACAATCATCTGAGCATCCTTGAGGAAGAGAGCCACTGCCCTCCTTTTATTTTAAAGATCTGGCCGATAATTCCACTTTGGAGGTGTTAAGTTTCTCAGCCAATCCTGTCCTACACTGTTTACCATTACTTCAAGCAACCTCCCTCCTCCTCCCCAGTGATCTGATCAGATTTCTCTGTATCATTTGCATGCCTGGTAATTTTTTGTCGAATACCAAACACTGTGAATTTTATGCTGTTAAGTGATACATTTTTTTTTTGTATTTCTTTAAATATTTTGGGGTTTAAGATGCAGTTAAGTTACTAGAAATGATTTGAATTTCTGAGGCCTGCTTAAGAATGCTAGGCAGGTCCAAAACAACTTGTAATCTACAGCTAATTTGGGCACTACCTATGAGACTGGAAAAGCTGGTGTTCATGCTGCCAGTCATCTACCCAGACCCAATAAGCAGAGACAGGGATTGAATCTTTATGGGTGCTTTGTTCAGATGGTTGGTGATCTGAGAAGACAGCAGGTTATATACCCTCAAAATCCACTATAACATCTTATTTCAAGTTGATCTTTCTATAAGGGAAAGAAAAGTGTAGGTAAGGAGTTTAGAAAAATGGTTAATCAGATAAGAGTTGCAGTCCAGCACAATTTTCCTAGTCATTCTCTATTTGTTGATCAACAATTCTTTATCTGCTTCACCATTCCTTGGAACATTGTGGCTCCAGGGAGAGGAGAGGCAGATAAACTCAATTATACAGTTTCATCCACTGTCAACCCCATGTTTTACATGAGATCCTCAGAATTTACTCATCCAGAGCTGAAAGTTTATAGACTTTTTGTGATGGTCAAACCAGATAACCCATGTGAATGTCTTCACTTAGCACAGAGCGTTTGCTCTAAGTGAAAAAAAAATTTTTTAAAGAGAGTTCAGAATGGCTGACATGAAGAGAAGTAAGGGCAATGAGACTATAAATAAACATTAATATCACTATTTACATACTGGACAGAAGGTTCTGGAGGCCATAGCCCTCTTGAGCTGTCACGTGGGACACTTGTTTCCCTTGGGTGCTGACCCATTCCCATGTCCCCACGGCCCTTTCCCTGGAGAGGAGGAAGTGAATGAAGACTTGCAGCTTCCTTCTCTTTCCCACCCTACATGGAGCATGTCAGGGAAACTGAGCTTGGAAAGGTGACTGAGGGTTCATTAGTGTCCTTTTCTTTTTTTCTGAGTCACCAAAACTTTTTGTTTTGTTTAAAAATATTCTCAAATCTCAAATAATACATACAGGCTATATGCAGCAAATGATCCAGTGTACTCTGGCTTCTAGAGTGTTCTTTGTTGCATTCTGAAAGATTGATTTGGTTCTGGAAATGTCTGACAAAAAACCTTCAGTTTGAACTCCGGTCCACTCATCCATTTCCTGTCCAGAGCTGTCCCTGATACTAAATGTTTGAGAAAAGCAATCTCTAGTTCACTTAAAATATGGGTTGTACTTAACAAGTTGGAACTACCTTCTTCTATGAATCTACTTGTTTCCATAAATATTTCTGTAAACTTTTCAAAGTTAGTCTAGTATCAATGCTTTTATTGTTTTGTATTAAAAAAATAATAAATGTCCCTCGTAGAATAGTTAGAAAATGTAGATAAATAAAAATAAGAAATCAAAAATTTCCAATAATCCTAAGGAGAACCAAGATAGTGAAGGAGTAAGTGGAGCTAGACCAATCTCCTCCCAACACCAAACTGAAATTACAAATTAATTGGGGAGAAATCATCCAGAACACCAACTGGAGAGAAGTCTTATAACCATGAACAGAACAAAAGAGTGGATTCATCACAACATAACTGAGGTGCCTAAAACTGACCACTGATTACAGACTGATTGGATTAACAATTAAAGAAGACAGACAAGGACAGTGGATCTCTGGTAGTCTCCAACTGTCTGACTAGGTTTAGACTGGGAAACGAGCTAACGTCCCCAAACGCAGAGTCAGAAAGTAAATAAAATGCACCTCTACAACACAGAAGATCACATCACTAAAGACAGTAAGTCAAAGCAGACCAATCCAAGAAAGCAGAAACAAACAAGAGTCATCTAAAATAGGGAGACAAGAAATAAACCTTCAGCAAATGGAAAGGAGGAATCCTCAGGAAGAATGCAAAATGAAATAGAGGCAAGCACACTATCAGACATGGAATTAAAAATAATGATGATAGAGAAGCTCAATGAGCTCAGTGAGTTCAAGGAAAACTACAAACAACTCCAGGGGAACTATGAAAAACTCCAGGGAAGCTACAAGGAACTTACTGAGAACTACACAAGCATTAAAAAGGACATAGAAACCATCAATAAGAACCAGGAGGAAATGGAGAATGCAGTTTCTGAATTGAAGAACACAGTAGAAGGAATCAAAAGCAGGCTAGAGAAAGCAGAGGATCGGATCATCAAGCTGGAGGCCAATGTAGAAAAAAGTTCCCAGGCAGTGCAATAAAATGGAAAAAAAAAACCCCAAAAAACTAAAAATGAATGAAGAGGTTTTAAGAGAGCTGCAGGACAACATGAAATGTAAAAACATCCGTATCATAGGGATACCAAAGGAGAAGAGGAGGAGCAAGGGATAGAAAACCTGTTTGAAAAGTAATGACAGAAAACTTCCCTAACTTGAGGAGAAAAAAGGCATGCAAGCTCAGGAAGCACTGAGGGTACCAAGGAAGATGAACCCAAACAGGCCCACTTCAAGGCACATCATCATGAAAATGGCAAATTTCAAAGACAAGGAGAGAATCCTAAAAGCAGCGAGAGAGAAGTAGCTAATAACATACAAGGGGGCTCCCATAAGATTATCAGCTGATTTATCCACAGAAACACAACAAGCTAGAAGGGAATGGCAAAAAATATTTTAAGCAATGAAAAACAAAGGCCTGCAACCAAGAATACTCTACCCAGCAAGGCTGTCATTCAAAATGGAAGGTGAAATAAGGAGTTTCCTAGACAAAAGAAGTCCAAAAGTATACATCTCCACCAAACCAGCATTGCAAGAGATGCTAAAGGGTCTGCTTTAAGAAGATGAAGAAACAGAGAGACAGACCAGAACACAGGTACAAAGGGAAAAATAGATAACGAATAAGTAGCTATCAATAATAACCTTAAAGGTAAATGGATTAAGTGTACCAATCAAAAGACATAGGACAGCTGAATGGATAAGAACCAACTTTAACTTATAAATGCTTTAAAGTGAGATCTTGTTATAAATAGATTTTACTAAATAAGGTACAGTTTTGTATATTACTTGTATCTGCATTACTACAGGTTAAGTTTTCTTATATTGGAATTATTTCACAATATGGGAAAATCAGGTTACTTGCAATAACTCAGAAAAATCAAATGCAGTTAAGGAAGAAGAAAAACCTAAGAAAAAGTGGATGTATATTACATAGAAGACATGCTATCTTTCTTATTCACTACTACAAAATATATGCTTATTTGTGGGTGTGTAATATATAGATTTGGTTAGCAATTTATGTTTTAAATAGCAACCAACTAGTCATGGGTGTGTTGTGAAATCAGTCAATCTTTAGGTTAGAAAAGATGCTGAGAAAGAAGACCAATTTGGATGGAAGTTGGTCTACTAAACTATATGACATGATATTGTGCACATAGACAATATATATTCTCATATTAGCATGTAAATTAGATGAGATTCCTATCAACTAAATTGTGGAAATACACATTTCCAGTTATGAAGGCCCCCAAACTGGGGATACTTAGGAAAAGGAATTAATGATACAGTAAACTTTATTATTGAAATGTGAACATACCTAATCTCTGCCTTAACAGACTCTTAAGTAGTTTGGGGATTA
This sequence comes from Noctilio leporinus, assembly GCA_004026585.1. Classification (NCBI taxonomy): domain Eukaryota; kingdom Metazoa; phylum Chordata; class Mammalia; order Chiroptera; family Noctilionidae; genus Noctilio; species Noctilio leporinus. Next base: position 28,233 of record PVIW01009624.1, on the reverse strand, counting down.
GTTTAGGACCACATAGGAAGTCAACCACAAGTTCAAAAAATAGCTAGAATACTATTCAACAAAATTATTTAAATCCTAGGGATTTTTATTTTTTACTTTAACTTAGTAGACAATAATTTCTACTCTGGGGACTGGCTGAGCTCTGCAAGTGCCATTATTTCTGAAGGCTTCAACTTGTAAAACACGTAGAGGAAAAACAGAGGATATTGAAAGAAGTAAGACCTGTGCACAGCCTAAATAAATAAATAAATAAATAAATCTACTATTTAAGATAGAAAGCTCCAAAAAGAATAAGTTGTAGTTCCAGTAGCTTAAGGTAAAGTTGAGTTTTATTATTGGACTGGGGAGGGTCTGACTCAAGAACCAAATTCATTTTTTACTATGGGTTTAGCACTGTCTCTAGGACAACTTTCACAAAAGTAAGTTCCACAATATACCATTTTTGTGATATATTTCACAAAAATAGCATTCCAGAGTAAAATAAATGTTAAAGAAGAAAAAAAAAAATGCTTAATTTTGCTACAATATATCTAAAATACTAATACTAAAATACAATATATCTAAAATCATTTAACATGTAATAATTGTGTAAGCTATTGACATATTTAAATTTTTTTTGTATTAACTCTTCAAAATCCAGTATGTACTTTAAATATGTGTAAAAATATGTATGGGTGTAGCTGTATTTTTGCATGTGTTTGGTAATACTGCAACTTATATTACTTAAAACAAATGAATTAACATAGGCATTTTGGAATGATGAAAAGAAAACTTTATATTAATATGATTTGAGAAGCTGACAGGAGGCAGTAATTAAATGGTGAATTGTCTGGATGTGAAAGGGGGAAAAAAAGTATGCTTTGGTGGTTACAGAATAGACAGGGGGATGTTAAGAAGAACAAAGAAAATAGCGAAGCCAAAGAACATATGCATGGCTCATGGACATGAACTAAGGGGGGCTTTGCTGGAGGGAATGGGGTTCTAGGTGGAGGGGGGCAAAAGGGGGGAAATTGGGACAACTGTAATAGCAAAATAAATAAAATATAATTTAAAAAATTTCCAATAATCCTGTCAGCACACTTTACATTTCAATATGTATTTCCCAACATTAAAAAATTCCTGTGATAGCCCTGGCTGGTAGCACAGTGGATAAAGGTGCTGGCCTGCGAACCCAAAGGTCGCAGGTTCAATTCCCCAGCCAGGGCACATAACCAGGTTGCAAACCAGGTCTCCAGTCAGGTCTGTGGCTGGAGGCAGGTGAAATGCAACCATACATTGATGTCTCTTTCCCTCTCTGCCTCTCTCCCTTCCCCTCTTTCTAAAAAATAATGAAATAAAATCTTAAAGAAAAAAAAAATTCCTGTGATAAAAATAGGGTCACATTTTTTTTTTTTATTGTTGTTGTATTACATCCATCCCTTTTTTTCTCCCCTCTGTCCCCCTCCCCACCCACCCTTTCCCCCCAAAGTCAATCAGGGTCACATTTTTTAAAGTTGATGTAGCACAGATGTCTTACTCAGCCGTTGCTCATTCTTTTGTGACATTTTTTGTGTGTGGCTTCATAATAAATATGTTAGGTTACATTTAATGAGAATTTGAATTGCACAACTTGAATAGTAAGATATCAAATATTAATTAAATCACTTTATGGGCAAAAATTGAAATAACGTGAATCTTTCTTTGCATTTATTATTTTTCAGGAAATTTAATACTGCACAATGTGGGTTTTGCATTCTGTGAAGTCTTCTATGATATAACCCCTGTGTAAATATGACTATCCATTACTACCATTTTTTTTTAGCCATTGTTTTATTAATGACTGCTTGTTATAGCAGTGAGTATCTTTGAGGATGAATGTTTGCACATGTCAAAGATGATCTCTTTAGAAAACATTCTTACATATGGGATTACCGGGTCAAAAATTTTTTTAAATTTAATTTTATTGTATTACATCCATCCCCTTTTTGTTCCCCTCTGTCTTCTTGGGTCAAATCTTTTGATATAAGTTGTCAAAATTCCATCCTGAAGGTAGTATCAACATTTACTGAAAAAACATTTCCATAGTGCCTACTATGTGGCAGGCACTATTCTAAGAACTGTGTACCCTCATAATGATATGCAGTAGGTATTATTGCTGTCATCCCCATTTTACAGATGAGGAAGCTGAGTCAGCTAGTAAGTGGTAGAGCTGGCTTGTGAGTTCTAGCTCTTAATCACCACACTATGCTGCTTCTCCAACATTCACAGCAGCAGAGTGTGATGTACCTTCACCTGCATGGGTAATATCTGTCCATTCAAAGGGATTGTGAATATAGTACTTACATTGAGGAAATCAGCTCACCAAAGGTGATTTTTGAGTGCTGGGTACAATGAGAGAGGAAAGTTGTAGTCCTTGGCTATCAATGAATTGCTGGCCTGTTTGATTTCTTGAAGAAACCCCATCAAAGTAATACTTTTGGAAGCTTGCCCCAAGCAAAGGAGACCTCTCACCTTTGGTCTTCATGTTTCTGGGTTTCACCAGTTCCCCGCAAAGCCCCACTCATGGCACCAGGATTCTAGGACACACTCCTAAGCTCCAGGGCTCCCTTCCTCTGCTGTACGCCACAGATACTAGCTCCATGCTTAAAGGCCTGTGAAGTACCTCACCCAATACTTTGTCCACACACTACAGCAAGTACTCATACTGAAACTCATACTGAGTTTCAAAGGCATGAAACTCTGCAGCTTTTCCCCTTAATGTAGAAGCTTGACTTTCTCTACCCTCCTTGAGCTTACCTGCAAGATGACTAATTAATTCTTCTCCAAGACCTCTAGATCCCATTCTTAATTAGGGTAGAAATGCTAAACTTGTATAATAAAAACACAGTAGTCATGGTTATCTGTGGTTTTGCTTTCTGTGGTTTAATTACCTGTGGTCAACCATCGTCCAAAAACATTAAATAGAAAACTCCAGAAATAAACAATTCATAAGTTTTAAATTGCACACTGTTCTGAGTAGTGTGATGAAACCTTGTGCCTTCCTACTCTGTCCCTTTGGGAACTGTTCATTGTTCCCATACTGTGCATGTTCCCTTGCCTGTTAGTCACTTAGTGGCTGTCTCAGTTACCAGATAGATTGTTGCAGTATCATAATGCTTGGGTTCAAGAAACCCTCATTTTACTTAACAATGTGCCCAAAGTCATTCATGTAACTTTTGTTATAGTATATTGTTATAATTGTCATTTTATTAGTTATTGTTATTAAACTCTTAATGTGCACATTTTATAAATTAGTATTTATCTTAGGTATGTATGTATAGAAAAAACACAGTATGTACTAGGTTTGGTACAATCCAAGGTTTCAGGGTTTCAGATATAGGGGTCTGGAATGTATGCCCTGTATCTAACAATGCATGTCTTAAAGAATAAAGTCATTTATTCTCTCTCATGTAACAGTTCTGAGGTGAGCATTTCTGATTGCTGTGGTAATCCACAAGCCTGTTAGGGACCAGTTTCCTTCCATCTTCTTGCCTTGTAGTATACTGGGGCATTAACCTCTTCTGCTTGGTCAAGGTTTCCACCCCAGGAAAGGGGAAGGACATGGAAAAGCCACATCCACAACTTAAGGCCTAGGTGCCTGTCACTTCCATTTACATTCCATTGGCAAGAACTGAATCACTGGGTAACATCTAAGTGAAAGGGAGGCTGGGAAATGTAGTTCGTCCACATACCCAAAAAGGAAAGAATGGGTTTGAGGGAGAGTGACTACCATCTAATAGATCCTCCAAGCATGACACAAACCCAGCTGGGCATCTGTCTGTACATAATGATATCATGAGATTTCCACTTCTTGCCCCTCTTCCTACATCATATCAATGGGTGAACTTAAGAACAAGACATATAGGCAACTGACATTCATTCAATCTGAGTACACCAGCCTCATAGGCTCTAGAACCTATTGCTAAAAGCATGTGTTGTCCTGGCTGGTGTGGTTCAGTACATTGAGTGCCAGCCTGTGAACCAAAAGGTTGCTGGTTTGATTCCTGATTAGGGTACATGCTTGGGTTGTAGGCCAGGTCCTCAGTTGGGGGTGAGCGAGAGGCAACCAACTGATGTACTTCTTATACATCAATGTTTTCCTGTGTAGGCCAGCTTCATCCTCAGACTGTCTCTATGTGAAGGAAGGGTGGAATCTTCTCCCCCAAACACCCCTTCAAGCCTCATTGGCTCTGATAGGTTATGACCCTGTCCCTGAACTTGTATTTGGGGAATGAGATTAGTTGATTGGCTTAAGTGATTTGGGCCCCACTCTTGGAGTCAGGGATAGGGTCACTCAAATAAAGTATATGGCAGTCACGTAGTTCTTCCAAGGGAAAATGGGTTGTAATTACCAGAAAGACAGCCAAAACAACAGATGTCCATGATAGAAAATGTGTTTGAAGGATGAGTTAATTGAGCCTAATTATGGCCCAATTTTTATTTGTTTTTTGAAATTATGAGTTGATTCCTTCTGATACTAGATCAACTAATCATGGTCTCTGGCAGTTTTCTTTCACATCCCTCTTAGCTGACTCCTTAAGTTTCCTTCTGTTGCTTCATCCGTACACATCCATAAATGCTTTCTTTCCCCTACATCAGCAGCAGTGTCTTTCTGACCCACAGGTTCATCAGACATCCCCAAACCAATGGACTGAAGGGAACACAGTAGGAATCCATCATATTTTTGAATTTTCAGTATTTGTCTTTGAAAGAGCAGTGAACATTTTGTCTCCAAAGCCTATAATATACATATTAAATGTTAGTTTTAAAGACTTTGGAGAAAAAGCATATAATATATCATTTTAATACATTTAATTTTAATACATTTAATATATTGATATATTAATATGGATAAGTAGAGTAAGCTTTTAGGGTTTCAGATTCTCATTTTTAAAATTTTGCAACAGAACTAGATGCTTTCTAAAGTCCTTTTCAGCCTGAAGCCCCTTAAAAGAGGCAGCATTGTAGTATAGCAACATTAATATTGCTCAAAGTTAATTATTGCTCATTCAACTCTAAACTTTAACATTTTATCTCATTCGATATTCATAACAATCATTCAAAATGTGAACAATTAATACATTATTTAGATGAGAAAACTGAGGATTAAAGAAATCATGTAACTTGTTCAAGATTACAAAGGAGGTGGTTCCTTGGAACTGGAATTCAAGTTGATCAGATTCCAGAGTCTGTGCTCTTTATCGCATTATACTGCCACTACAGCTTTCTCTAGGGAGGAAAGGACTTAGACTTTGGAGTCAGGAAGCCTTGGACTTGAATTCTAAATTCAGCACTGTGTGTCTCTGGGAAAGTTACTAAACCTGTCTGAGCTTTAGTAGGATGTAAGATGGAAATAATGTTATACCTTATGAGTAGGGAATTCGAATTAAAGCAGTTGAGTTTGTGCATGTACATTTTTTGACTCATAGTTGGTGCTGAATAAGGGGCATCTATCAGAATGACCCACTACATAAGCTAATTAATAGAATGTATTGCTGCCAGGCATACAAGAACTCTGTAAATAAATGTCTGGCTTCTGAGTCACCACTGTGGAGTCCATAATAAATATGCTTGTGAATGTAATTGTCTCTAATAAAACTGCCTGTTTCAGATGGAAATACATACAATAACATAGAACTGACAAATGCTGGGGCAGGGTCAACAATCTTTTAAATACCCTCACCAATGAATGTTGTTTTGCAAACAAGTATTTTTTTGCCTTTCAGTAATCTGGGGCATTTTTCTTATTATGGCTCCATCATGGGATTCATTTTTCCAGAAATGAGGGGGTACAAACACTGCTAGCACAAAGGATGCATGGGGGAGTTCTGCACAGACAGAGAGGGGAGTGAAACAAGCACCCCCCTCTCAGTCTGGGAGCCTGGACATAAGAGTAGAGAAGGAGAGAAAGGACAGGGGATGAGGTAAGTATGTCCTGCTGGGAGGGGTAAAGGGTGTGGATTAGAAACAACAAGTGGGGAGTGGGGAGGAAGAGGCAAAGAAGGGGAGCAGTTTAGACAAGAACCTAGTATGGAAGAACCATGGACATGGACAACATGTGGGATTAACTTTGTGGGGAAGTGGGTGGGTAGGGAAGAGGAGAGAAGGGAGCAAAAACGTGATGGATGTAATACAACAACAATAAAATTAAATTAAAAAAAGAGAAACAACTAGGGTGTTCAGAGGAAATGGGAGAGCTTGGACCCCAAACCCCATTTGGAACTCTGGGTTACAAATGAGTCATAGGAAGCCAGCACCAATGTGGGGAGGCTGCATTACATCTGGTGGTGTAGTGTGCTAATATGTACAGACAAGTCTTGCATTGGGGTCTTGAATCTGTCAATTCCCCAGTGCCTGAGAACACCCCAGCACCCCTTTCACCACCAAAAATAGGGACAAAGAAAGCAACTGAAAATATTAGCTATCCTTTCATTGTAAGGCCAAAATGATCATATAGCCAGGAGCTGCAGAATGGATTGCCTGGGCCTGGGAGATTAAATTGAAGTCACCATAAAAATCTCAGAGCCATCCACAAAGCCAGTGAAGAAAGGCCAAGGTAGGACATACCCATCACAGAGTGCTGGCCCAGCCACCCAGGAACATAACCCAAACAGAAGAACTAAACATGAGTTCTGAGGCTGTGGGTATCAGCAGAGGCCAGAAGGTGCCTTAGTGATCAGGCAGGACAAGAGACATCACTGTGCAAGGCAGAGAAGGTCCTGGAAGGCAGTACCATGAGGAACATGTGGAATGGCCCCTGCCTCCACCAGCCCTAATCAGAAGGAAGTATAAGATTTTCCATGTACCTAGATGCCATCTTGAGAAAGAGAATCAGTGCTGGTAGCAAATTTGAACCTTAAATTGGATTAACTATTCAAAAGTAATTGAGCCAACTTGGGAGAGACTTGTTCTAAATGAGAAGTGACCAAGTTACTTTAACTGGGACTTAAGACTTTTTCCACCTCTACCATCAGTGGGATAGAGCCCATGAACAAGCTATTACAGACAAATGAGAAAGCCCTTGTTTTGTGCACCGAGTTGTAGTCTGCAGCAGGTATCGTTGGTTGCCCTGATTTTATGTGTCTTCCTTCTTTTTGCAAAGCCATTTGTTCAGGGAAAGTGACTCTCCCTCACAACTCAGAAACAAATACCAATTGGACAAACTGGTCACTGCGCACTATGGCTTGTTAGTGATTGATTTAGGCATGGACTTATGTAACACTCCTGCCCATATCAGGACATCTGCTGTGGGCATGATTGTCCTCATTGAGAAAGAGAGACTTTACAGGGAAGAAAGTTTCTAACTTGATACAGGTAAGGACTTGCAACTATGGCAGACAACTTGGGAGCAGGATCAGTGATCAGATACATGGGAGGGCAGAGTGGGAACCTAGAAGGAAACTGGCTCCTTAACGATGCAGATGGACCTCCCTCCCTGTGCCCTTCTTCTTATGTTTGAGATGAATAGTTGTTCCTTGCTGCCAAAGTCTTGAAGCAAAGTGTGGGTAAAGTTTTGATTTTGCCACTCCTGTCCCATAAATGTGTCCATAGGAGTGTAAAAGGAAATGTGGTGTCAACTGTCAGTAGCACTGAAAACCATTTGCAATACTTCTCCAGGCAAGCTTTATTACCAGAAGATTGAAATCCCCTTCCCCCTCTAACTGCAGATGCAATCTCGCATGGTTGTATCTCCGCTTATTTGCCTTAGATACCTTTGCTAAGGGAAGAGGTGAAGCCACATTTGTTAATTCTTCTTGAACATGAACAAATGAAACCCTTTTGCCCTTTAAAAACTTATTAAAATGTAAAAAGAATGTTTCTTCTAGAGTTGCCTGGAAAGTGAGCTGGGAGCAGATCAGCATCAAACTCACTGCCACTTTTTGGCTGTTACTGGGATCACCTTTGCCTTTTGCTGTGGAATGAAAGATGTCTTAGAATGAAAAATTATTTAAAAAAGAAGTGGATTTTAACTGCTGAGCTGACCCAAGGTATAAGACTCACACTGACTGGGGTTGTATAATTTGGCTGTTTGTTTGTTTTAACACTCAGGCTTCTCTCTAATTCTCCAAAATTGAATCTACTTTGGTGAAGCCTGTTTTTCCCCCAATCAACTTTCATTTCTCAGAGTTCGTCCTCACATATCCCTACTTACTCTGTACAAACTGTTTCAGGATAATGTACTAGCTGGGGAGAAAAAGTGAGGGCATGAGTGAGAGAGTGGGAAATAGAGGGCAGGAGAGACAGATAGAAAGACAGAGAGGGAGAAAGACAGACATAACCAATCCTTCCAAGGATTGTTTTCATTACAGAATATCCCACAATTTTATATTTAATGGCTCTGCAATTCTTAAGCCATGTCTCTTTTTTTGGATATGTTGTTATGTTCTAAGGTAACTTCAATGGGTAAGTTGGAATACAGAAGATGTAAAATTGTCACTACTTCCATTTGAATAAGCTTAATATAATATTATTTGTTTTACTTAGAGGCTTTGAAAAAGGCTTACTGGGAAAAAACCATTTCTATTACCAAATGAAAGTTGAAAACAACAGCGTTATGTAAGAACAAACAAACGTGCATAATTCAAATATTAAGTCCTGACGTTTAGTGGCATGTGGGTCTGATACAAAATAGCAGGGAAGAGTAACATTTAAATTAATAATACAGGTATAATGATAGTTATGAGGAGCTGCTATTCAATGTAACAAACTCCAAATGTTGAGTGGGAAACACTGAACATTTATACACCAATCATTCAATGCAGCATGTTCCTAGCCAGCGGTAGTGTTCCTCCTTGTAGTAATTCAGGCACCCAGTTGTACATTATCTATAGCTGTGTAATGAATTACTTCATAAAAACAAATGATCTCACACAGTTTAAAATCATCACAAATTTGGGAGTGGGTTTGCTGGCTAGTTCTGGAGAGAGTCTCTCATGAGGTTTAATTAAGATATTGGCCAAGGTTACAGTCACCCGAAAGGTAACTGGGGCTGGAGGATCACCTTCCAAGAGGGTGGCAAGTTGATGCTGGCCGTTGCTGACCATGTGGACTTCTCCGGAGGGCTGTGTGAGCATCCTTACAGCCTGTCCTTGTCTCCCCAGAGTGAGCAACCCATGATAAAACAGCTTGCCTCAGAAATGATTCATCACCATTTTCACTAAATCTACTGTTACACAAGTCAGTCCTATTCCACATGGATGTGAATAACCTGAAGGTGAGAATCTGGGAGACTGGCTAGCACACTAGGACCTTTCTGTCTTGCAATTACCACCCCCTGGGTTTTAACATTTTCTGCTTCAAGGCAGAGGAAGAGGAAAGAGCACAGAGGAGTCCCATATGGGAGGGTTTTATGGACTGGGGTTAGAAGTGGTACATAACTTCCATTTACATTCAATGGATAGAGCTTGATCATATGGTGATGGTGCCATTACCGATAAAGGTGGTTGGGGAATGTCAGTTCTTATTGGGCAGCCTCTTCTCAGCAACAACCCTATGCTACGGAAGGTTGAACATGAACTTTTTGTCTTGCCATGAGGGAGCTAAAGAAATGTATGTATATACATGCATACACACATACATATTCTGTACATACATACATATATACAGAATGGTCAACATAATGGCACACAGCAAATGCTCAATGAATGATAATTATTCTAGAAAGCTTTTCTGATAACTTAGTGTTGACCTAGAACCTAGGACACATTTGGCTTAAATCAATGTTTATTGTACAAATGGATGAGTTAAGGTAATGAATGTGAACCTGGTACCAATGGAATAAATTATAATAGATATTTCTTGAGTTAGTATTGCATTGGCTCTCCCTTTTTTTTTTTTTTTAAGATTTTATTCATTATTTATAGAGAGAAGGGCAGGGAGGGAGGAAGAAAGGGAGAGAAACATCAATGTATGGTTGCCTTTCATCTGCCTCCAGCTACAGACCTGGCTGGAGACCTGGCTGGAGACCTGGCTTGCAGCCTGGTTGTATGCCCTGACTGGAGAATCAAACCAGCAACCTTTGGGTTCGAAATGCACGAGCCACACCAGCTAGGGCTGGTGTTCCTTTTTGAGGTACAGATGCTCCTCTGGATGTGCAAATTACCTTCCCCATTTCAGTTGGTCAAATAGAGATAGCAAATGGTGAAGGATTTGGAGGCATATGGTCATTATTGCAACTACTCAACTATGCCATTGTAGTATGTAAGGCCATAGAACATGGAAATGAATAGGCCTGCTGTGTTCCAGTAAAACTTTTATTTACTAAATAGGTAGTTAACCAGATTTGTCACAGGGGCCATCGGTTTTTGAACTTTTCTTTACAGTTTTCAGAATGAAAGGGCACAGCTACTAGCAACATGTCTAACTCTTTCAAAACTACCAAATGAAAGAAGTCAGACACAAAAGAATCTTCCATTTATATACATATATAAAGTTCAAAAGCATAAACAATGAAAACACATTGTTTGGTGGTATGTATCAATATGGTGAAACCATAAGGCAAAACAAAAAATGGATTAGCTACAAGGCCAGGACTGTGTTACCCCTGGAGTACTGGTGTCAAACTCATTTTCACCAGAGACACATCAGCCTCACGGTTGCCTTCAAAGGGTCGAATGTAATTCTAAGACTGCACAAATGTACCTACTCCTTACCAGTTAGTGAGCAAGGTGCCAGGCCAGATAAAACAAGGTGGAGGGCCAGATTTGGCCCACAGGCCTTGCATTTGCCACCCTGCTCTCAAGGCTAGAGAGGAAGCTCTAATTAGGAGGTGCATGAGTGACTGCTGGGCTGCTGCAGTACCGTACTGCACCACTGTGGTGGTTTCATGAGAGTTCACTTCACATGATTTGTTAAGCTATATAATTTGTGTTTTATGCATAAAGAATGTGTTTTATTTCTTCATAAAATGTTGGAGAAAAATGAATATTAAGCATTATGCACCATGCTGTTTTGCTTCACTAATTGAAATTCCTTTCTTTGGTTAACAAACATGAACCTTTATTCCAACATCATTTTTATTAGTCAACACATTGTTATTCAGCCCTAGCTGTGCATCAGAATCTCTGGTGGAGTGCTTCTCCCCACCAAACACAGATGCCTGAGCCTACCCTCTGAAGATTTTGACTCAGCAGATTCAGGTTGGAGCCTAGGCCTTGGCAGTTTGCAGATGCCTCCTGGGCAACGGTGGTATGCAGCTGGTGTTGATAGTCTCTGCTTTAAACTGCACTATCTTGTGGCAATTTTGTGGAGTATTCCCCTTAGTCACACACTTCATTCCCAATAGTCATCCAAACAGACAAGCTGAGCAATTTTTTAAAATTGCATTTTCCTTGAAGTTAGGATTCCTCTCAGTAAAAAAGTCTGGTCCTATTCAAAGTGGTATCTCATTTGGCATTTATTCTAGCCTTCCGTTCACCCACTACTGAAACACCTTGAAATTGCATTTTTGATCCACTCATTTCCTTATTTTAAGTCAAGTGCACATTCTTGGCTCCTTACAGCCAATCCTGTCCCTCCTCTTTCCCTGGCAGTCAGGTGCTGCAGCAGGCTGGCCACCCACCTTATGGGAGATAAGTGCCTGTTATCCCTTACTTTTGTTTTCTGGGCTGTAAGTCAGCTTCCTATCATAAATGAACATTCCTTCCATCCTCTGCTGACTCATCTTTATCAACATTTACTGGAGAACCTTATCAATAGCCTTTTAAACAACTACAAAAATTTTACGTATGCTTCTTATCCTCAGTCTTTATTTACCCTTCCTACTATCTGTAGCAATTACAAAATATTTCAGATTGATTTCCTCTTGGAGGAAGTATGGCACTTCTTCCCAATAGGCTTATAATAAATGCTTAATAATTTGTTCATTGGGAGGTAATCTCCATTTCTGTTAAAGCCAGGGTACCCGTAAGTCCCTATTTGTCCTGGAAAGTTCTGTTATACATTTAGCAGTTGTTACTCATGCTTCCTTTTACTTTAAAAAAATGTGTCAGTTTGCACGATAAATTTTATGGTGACCTTATTCATTATCAAAGTCTATGAAGTAGAGTGGGAAGATAATGAAGGAAAAAGTCAGGAGACATAGATCTTCATTCTCACAAGGCCACAAACCAATTGTGTGGGTTTGATAATTATAAACCCTCTTCTCAAAGTGTGGTCCCCAGACCAGCAGCATCAGCGTCACCTGGGTACTAGTCAGAAATGCAGAACCTCAAGCCCCACCCTAGGCCTGCTGAAGCAGAATTAGCATTTTAGCCAGATACCCAGGTGATTCGATTTGAGTGTGAATGACAGTTTTTGAAGCACTGTTCTAAACCTCACCAGACTTCAGTTTCCTAGTAAAACAAAAGCTGTCCAGCCTTCACACAGCATTATGAATAATATCAATGTGTTCAACTCACTCCATCTGAATCATAAATCCACAGGAACAACAGAGAAGAACATTAAAACATGTACTTACCTATAGGGTGACTTGCTTTTCTTTTTTTAAGAGTGAATGAATGGAATTTACTTTACAATTAAAGTGCTACAAACATCCTTTAGTTGGCATTGGAGGAGGGCAGTCTTCCCAAGGGGGCGGGCAGTGTGAGCAGCCAGTACTAATGGGAGCTGGACTTGGTATTCACTGTCCAAGTAAGGGGCACCTTGGTGGGGCCCCAACAGCATCCAATGCATATTTTACTGAGCTACATGCAGTCTTTGCTAGTCTCTAATTAGTATTAGAAGTATTTACTGACTACTCTTTGATAATGGTAATTTTAAAAATCTTGCATTAATTCTTTTCAAACATTTTTATAATCTTTAATCTGCTGTCACAAGAGTGGGAGTGGGTGCTGCCTAGGAGGCAAACTGCTCTCTGGAAGCCTGGCATTTCCTTGATATTAGGTTTTATCTCTAAAGTGGAAATAAATTACATTTTCTACTGAAAAAAAAAAAAAACCATATGTACTTGTTTTAAAAATCCAGATGCTGGCATGGTTTAGAAAATACTTAACTGGTTTATTTATTGTAGAATTGTTCACTGAACATTTTGACTTACATGAATGCTTCTGTCTCTGCTTTGCATTAAAAATCCCCACAGAAATTAAGATGGGAAGAAAAAAGCCTTGTCACTATCTTGTCTCCTATTTTTTTTCCATTCTCAGTCATACGCTAAGATATGGTTGTCCACTCAGAAAAAAAAAAAAGTATTATAGTCAGAGTTCCAGTAACAGCAAAAAAGGAAGTATTTTTATTGACTTGAGAGGGAAATGTTTCATGTACTGGCACTTAAGGAGCATGAACAGCATGCTCTCTGGATGTTCTGGGGCATGATAGTTACTGTTAACTGAACAGGTCTGCACCTCCCACTGATTCAAGTATTGTAATTATAATTCCCACTGTGATGATATTTGGGGGTGGGGCCTCTGGGAGGTGATTATGTCATGGGGGTGGAGCCCTCATGAAAGGGATAAATGCCCTTGTAAAAGGGACCCTACAGAGCTCCTTTGCCCTTCTGCCAGGTGAGGGAGGACACGGTGAAAACACAGCTGTCTACAAACCAGAAAGTGAGTCCTTACCAGACACTGAGTGTGTAGACACCTTGATCTTGGACTTCTAGCCTCCAGAACTGCAGAAATAAATTTGTTATTTATAAGGCACCCAGCCCATGGCATTCTGTTACAAGCAGCCTAAGGGAACTAAGATGGTTACTCATTTGGCACTAGGTTGGAATCTTCAAACAGATTAGTCCATAGGTCTCATCTCCTGCAAAGCACCAATGCCAGCTTTCTAGAAGCCCAGATGGGGTGTGAAGTCCAGGACAATTGCTCCCACAGAAAGTAAAGGTGCATTACTTCAGAAAAGTCTGGGTCCTGAAGGGGCAAGCATTTTCTTACCAGCAGAGAGATATAGGTAACAGAGAGCCACAGAGGCTAGCAGAAGTAGCTGGAAGCTTAAGTAGTCAGGGCAACAGAGGCAGTGGCATTGGTGGTGAAAAGTGGGTGGGCCAGTGCGTGAATGGCTGAGCAGGATCTCCACAGCATGATGCACTAGGGCTGGTGGCTAGTGTATATGAGGATCTATGTGGTGGCTGCTGGGCTGCGGCAGCAGAGTATCAGGGAATGAAAAGGACTAAGGCTGGTGCAGAGAGATTTCCAGGCTAGATGTGGAAGCCCATCTTGCATGTGAGACACCTGCCTCATTTTGAGAACTCTGAAGACATACAGGAGAAAAGTGTCTCACCACTAGATAGGTGTTGCTAGTCATTCTTTGGATGAAGGACAAACTATGAATGTGGACCCCTGTCTGGCCAGTGATATTTTTAGACTTCACCAATCATTATTGGCATTTGAATATGATAACTATCTGTTATCTCTAGAGTAGAGCCTGGAGTACCCTCTTCATTATGGCTGGTAAATTGCTAGTTGAATGGTACCAAGGTGACTTGGTAATCGTGTTGGCCTTTGGGATGCCCCAAAGAAACAGAAAACATTGGAAATTCCTAGGATTTTATTCCCATTAGTCTCCAAGGTGAGATAATGGGTATGAGGAGAGTCCGCTGTTGAGGCAGGAAAGTTTAGCTTGAAAATTTCTTCAGGAAGAGGTTGGGGAGGGAGGGTATATTTATGAGGATCTATCCCACTGTAACAGGTGGAGAAACCAAGCAAATTGGCTTAAAAATTAGATACTGACTCATGTAATTGAAGTGGTATTTGACTTAGGTGGCTGAGACGGCACATTACCAGGTTTCTATCCTGTCCTCTCCATCTCTTGGCTCTGCCTCTTTCTGTTAATTCTATCCTTGGCTGTGAGTCCAGATGTCCAAAGGTTTAAATCAGCGTTGGGTGTGGGGCTGAGATAGGGCATGTTGTGAAATGGTTGTAACTGGTAAGAGCTACTTGTACTGCCAAGGAGATAGTAAGACCAACCCCTGATAGGATTTATGGCTTAGAACCAGCAGAAGACCTGCCTGATCCAATTTGACAACTAGTTTCACCTTGTGGTAACTAATCCCCAGCCTCATTATACACTCATTTAACATATTAGCATACTAAACCACACCCCTCAAACCTTCATGATCAGAAATGGAAAACCCCTGATGTAAGGACAAAAAAAGGCCTTCAGAGGTCCCCCAAAAAGTTTACACCCCTTTCTCCTGGAACAATCCTGAATATTCCTCCCCTTGATTGAATACTGTACCCCAAGATTAAATGAGCCTCAATAAAAGAGGTAAATCCCACTCGGGAGGGGCTGCTCTGTCTTGTGGAAGTAGTTCCCTCTCTGTCTCACTGCTTTACCAATAAACTTTCACTTCAAACTTCATGCTGGCTCAAGTTTGAATTCTTTTCTATGTGGAGCCAAGAACTCACAGGGGGTCACAGAACCCCAGAATGCCTGCATCCAGAGTATAGATGGTGGGTGGTTCTAGCTGCTTAATGTCTATTTGGTTCATTTTAGCATTCCATATCATTTAAATTCATTTGACAGAAAGATGACTCTAATACACGGCCCTTCTAACCTTTTAGTCTTTGTGTTTTAAATAAGGGAATAGGGATGACAGCAAAATGAAAGGCTAAGGTGCCTTCCCTCCCCAGAACCCAGGGGGTGGGGGTGGAGGGGTGGGGAGTGGGCACAAGAGTCTTCCTCTTAATGTGAGTGAAAGCTGAACTTCTAACCCAGCTCCAGGGGACTCAACTGATCCTAAGAAAGCTTGGGCTGGAGTGGTGGGTGGAGGAGTGGAGGGGCAGATGACAGCCATTTTCTGAAAATTTGTTTCTTGAAACCTTTGAAGATGAGCAACCAAAAACATCCCTTGAAGATAACTAACAAAAAATTCAATTGCCCAAAATGAGCCTGGACAAGTGACTCTGGGGAAGTGGGGGGTGGGGGGAGGGGGTGTGTGTGTAGGAAATGCCTCTACAGGGTGCATGCGATCAATTGGCGTAATATTGCATCTCCTTATTTCATGTACTTCTTATTAATTTTGAAAACTATGTTTCTAAGGTTATGAGTTAACATCATTGTTTCAGATATTAAGTATTAAATTCTGAGAGCAACTGTCATGTCCAAGGAATACAATATTAGAGCAACTATAACTTCTGGACTGCATGCAGGGCCCACTGCTAAAGAAATTGCAGACTTCAATAACATCCCTTTATGTACAGTTGACAACATGAAGAAGGTGTATGATGCTGATCCTGATGTCACCACACCAACAAGGAAAACACATAAGGTACTCAAGGATTGCACAATTCCAGATATTGTACACAGAATCCAGGGGCACATCAATGAAGATCCAGGAAAGTCAATGCTCTCCATAGCAAGAGAACTGTAGATGTTGGATGCAACGGTTTCACAAGATTATTGCTGAAGATATCAGATATGGATTTTATGTTCTTAGAAGAGGCCGGTTTATGACACAGCAGACAAAGGAAAGGTGCTTTGAAAAAGCAAGTGAACTGCTAACAAAATGGAAAAGTTCCAAAGAAAAAAGCCCTCTGATTTTTTTCTCTGATGCAAAGGCTTCTCAGCAGGACCAAATAGTCAACAGAAGAGACAACAGGTGCCTCTGTGAGAATCTTAATGAAGTCCCAGTTGTCATGAAAACAAAATTTCCTGCTAAGTGATAGTATTAGGTGTTGTCAGCAATGAAGGAGATATCATGACCCTGCATTTTTTCCCACAGGCTTGAAGGTGACTGCTGATGTTTACCTTGACATTTTGAGAGAAATAGTTTACCGTGGATGAAGCAAGTCACAAATAGACATCATTTTATCTTCCAACAAGATGATGCACCAGTACATAATGCCAAAAAGGTGCAAGAATTTCTGTGTCCATGTTCCTGAATTTTGGTCAAAGGAAATCTAGCCATCTAGTTCACCAGATGCAAATCCTTTAGATTATCATGTATGTAGTAGTTGTGAGAGAGAAGTTAATAACCAACCTCATTCCAATAAAGAGGCTGTTAAAGCTAAAATTGAAAACATGATGATGTTCATGGGTAAAGAAAAATTAAAGCGTACTCAAGATTCTGAAGTCAAATTAAGTCTATTATTGCAGCAAATGGAGATTTTTTGAACAATTTAAAAAATAATGACTATGTTTATACATATATAAGAATAAACTTATTTCAAAATGTAACACTTTTGTGGTATGTTGCTTATTTTACTAAAGTTTTGCCAATTGATTGTGCTCACCGTGTGTGTGTATGTGTGTGTGTGTGTGTGTGTGTATGATTTTATTACTTCTAGAGATAAAGGATAAGAAAGAGAAAGAAGGAGAGAAACATTGAGGAGTTGCCTTTGGCACACTGGAGATCTGGCCTGCAACCCAGACAGGTGCCCTGACTGGGAATCAAACTCCATCCCCTGAGCCACATGTAGAAAGATAGTATTCTGCTCTGTGCTTTCCACTTGTAGTTCCCCTTACCCCATGACCCGTTTTTGAACTAGAAATGAAAAATACATTGCCTTAAGGGAGAGTATCACAGCAGAAGGTTTCTGAGCCTCTAAAGCTGAGATAATGGTCCATACCATAGACTTAGATTATTTGCTTAGCCAATTTTTCCTGTTGTAGAAGAGATAATTCTCTGTCCTGGGGCTGAAGAGAGGGGAATGAGGTAGAAGTATGGACTTTTGAAATGAAAAGGGGAAAGGGAACAGGAACTCTTTTTAGAGACTGAATACTCATGTCCCCATGAATTCACATGCTAAAGTTTCAGTCCCTAGTGTGACTACATCTGGGGTAAAGAGGTAATTAAGGTTAAATGAGGTCATAAGGTGGGCAGGTGATTCTGATAGAATTATGTTCTTATGAGAAGAGGCACCAGAGAGTTCTCTCTCTCTTTCCATGTGAAGGAGCTGAAGAGAGGCCACATGAGGATACAGAGCCTGGAGAGAGTCCTCACCAGTGCCCAAGCCCTGTTAGACTTTGATCTCAGTCTTCCAGCCTCCAGAACTTTAAGAAAAAAATTCTATTAAGCCATGCAGTCTGTTATATTTTTATATGGTAGCCAGGCAGACAAAGAGACTAAGACAGGTTTGAGAATTTCTGTCATATTCAGGGGGCCTTGGGGAGGAGGCAGGCCTCATTATTATTCATTCACAAATACTTAATGAGGATCAACCATATGCCAGGCCCCATCCTAGGAGCCAAGGATATAGTGATGGGCCAACAGACATAGCTCCTGCTTATAGTCTCGAAGCTGTCAAGTATCAGCACATTGTGACAGCCATAGTTCAGGAATGACAGTTTGGTGGTGGCTATGCAGAAAGCTTATGAGAACCTTTGTTATCAGTGAAAACCCGGTTCTTCTTGCTGATGCTATAAAGAATTACAGATCAGCAAGCCTATTAGCGTGCATGTAAAGTTTATTAGTGAATGGGAGAGCAAAAGAAGGGTGGCCAAAGGCCAGCATGGCAAGCTTGACCTAGGGTGGCCAGAGGACCAAGAGCACCGACAGCATGGCAAGAGGCTAGGAGGCCAGCACCCCTCCTGCCCCCCACCCCACCATGTAGCAAAAGGGCCAAGAGAGCAAGTCCTTTGTTCTGAGGACATTTATAATTGGTGGGATGGGGATGAGGAAGTTACATTTTCATTGACGGATGAAAGTGGTGCCAGCTTTTTTTGGGGGTGGGGGACATGACTACCTAAACTTAAGCATGTGTGAGGGTCTGTTAGCCTGAGTCCTTGTCTTGCTCCAGACTGACTATTTGTTTATTGTGCATGCATGATAAGAGGCAGGCAGTTAATCCAAGTTGTTTTTATGGGCTTTTTTTTTGGTTACAGTAGACCCTCTCTCGCCTTTCTGGCCTTGGGATGAAAGCACAGTTTCTTTCATTTTTGTTTTGTACAACTTTTTTATTGCCAGCATAAATAGAAATGCAATAATTCACTTATTTATTTATTATATATATATTTTTTATTGTTGTTATATTACATTCATCTCATTTTTCCCCCTCTGCCCTCCCCTCCCCCCGTTATCCCCCACCCCCACCCTATAGTCAATCCCACATGTTGTGTGTGTCCATGGGTCATCCATGCTAGTTCCTTGACTACACTGTTCCCCTTCCTTGCCTCCTTCTCCCCCTCCCCAACCCCTCCCCTCTACACACTGAAAGTGTGTTCCCTGTGTTCATGTCTCTGGTTTTGTTTTGTTTTGTTTGTTTGTTAGTTTCCTGTATTAAGTGAGAACATGTGGTATTTAATTTTTGCTGCCTGACTTATCTCACTAAGCATGATACTCTCCAGTTCCATCCATGCTATCACAAATGGTAGGAGTTCTCTCTTTCTTTCTGTTGCATAGAACTCCATTGTGTAAACATACCAAATTTTTTTGATCCATTTATCCACTGAAGGGCACTTAGGTTGTTACCAGCACTTGGCTATTGCAAATAGCGCTGCTATGAACATAGGGGTGCATAGGTTCTTCTGAACTGGTGTGAAAGCACAGTTTCAAAGGCTTTCCTTTCCAGATAGTGGAAAGGATACATAGAATTTCAAGGACTTTCTTCCTCCTGTGCTAACATGGTGTTTCTTGTGATGCTGAAACACCTGACAATATTATCAGACCAGGGCTCCTGGGTCAGCAGGTGAGACATGTCTTCCTCTGCTTCTAGTCCCCTCTATTAGGTTCTTTGTTAGATTGTGTTGGGGAGGGTCCTGCCTTTGTTTCCCTTCTGCTACTCATTCCACCATAACATCTTCATATATTTCCTACTATCCAAGAGAGACATGGGAGGGGTAGTAGTCAGGGAAAATGGGGGAAAAGAAACAGGGAAGAAGAATGGTTGTCAAGGAAGTCAGGGGTATTAGTTGCTGCCCTGCCTGTTTTCCTGATTTTCTTTACACAGTGGTTGGTAGACTTATATACTCAGAGACCAGTCCACTGAGGGTTTCTGAAACTTATGCACATCATAAATTCCTGGAGGACTGATTGAAACATAAAATTTCTGGGATCCTCCCCCAAGAAAGTCTAATACGGTAGATGTAGGTAGGGCCCCAACATTTGCACCTCCATTAATCTTTTAGGTGATGCTAAATACTTAGTTCACAGTGTGAGTGGCTCTGATCTATCATAACATTTTAAAAATAGACACCTACAGAGATAAATGACTCACCCAAGGTCATACTAGTCAGTAGAGAACATGGATCAATTGCTTCGAGATCAGAAGAAATGGTAAGTTCTGCTTGACCTGGGGGGTGGGGCGTTGGGCCACAGGCCACGTCTGGAGCTGAAGATACAGTCACCTTCATCGGAACCACATGTTCTTAAAGTGAGAGAAGCTTGTTTCCCAATGGAAACAAATGGGAGTCAGGTAAATGGTTACTGCTGGGCCAGAAACAACACATCTGGCAGACCTAAACTACAGGAAGGGTTTGATGGGCTACTTAGAACCTCATCATATCAGATAGAACCTTATCATAGGTTAGGACACAGACTCTGGAAGGAGCTTGTACAGGTTCAGCATCCCATTTGCTATGTAGGAGACATGAGAAGAGGCAGCCTAACCTGACCCCAGTGCCGATCAGCACACATCCTGCATGATGTCTAGTGTAGAGCCTACTTCAGGAGGCAACGTAGACTTCATGTTTTAAACCTTCTGGCACTGAACAGAAAAGGTATAGTTTGGGAAGCAATTTGGATGGGGAGGGCTTAGTAAGGGGTTATTTTGCCTTTGTTCTTTGAAGCTTACAATCCTGGGGATGGGGATCTTCAGGAGATGGGCCTTTCCATTTCCCACAAGATGTTTGACTTTCAGCCAACCTTCATCCTGGGGTAGAGGTGTGTGAGTCAGCTGCAGGAACCAGGAAGCATAGGCTTGGTTATTGACCCTGGAACCAGGACTCAGGTATCCATCCAGAAAATGAGGTTGGTGGGTCTCAAGCATCATCCATCCATGCACATCCCTCTTTCTACTTCACTTCGTAACTGCCACCAGAGCCTTCCATGACTCTGATTTCTGGGAAGAAGGGTCTAGGGTGAGGACCAGGAATCACATGGACCTTCGCAGGGATGTTCCTATTTGGGCTGGAAGGGTGGGTGAGACTAAAAATATCATCTACACGACATATTTACTCTTCTTTTGTTAATACCCTAGAGAGATTGCCAGGAGTCACTACCACCAAGCCTGTGATTAAACCATAATTGCCACTTTCATGTTTATAAAATTTTGTCCCTAATATCATAGAGGAATATCTTTAGGCTAGAACTTGAAACAAATACATCCTAATGCAAGAGTGTGGATTTAAGCAAGTATCTCACCTTATGGTTTATTTCTTGGGACATGGCAACAAGGCCAGCAGGGATCTAGCAGGGATCTGTCTCTGAGAATCAAACTGGGATTCTCTAGGCACACCAGGGCTCCTCACCAAGTGTGAAAGCTTTGTGAATACCTATGTTATTCTATTCTTTCTACCTTTTAGGGTTATTCATTCATTCATACATTTGTTCATTAACTAATTCATTCAACATGTATTTGTTGAGTGCTTACTCTCTGCCAGGCACTGAGAATAAGGCAGTGAATTAATATACCAGGTCCTGATTTTTATGGAGTTTTATGTTCTAGTGATGGTTGCAAATTGGGGAACCAGACAGCAAATTTATTCATTCATTCATTCATTTATTCATTTACTATTATGTAATATGAAAGGAATATGCAGGAAGAAATACCATATAGTATCTGAGGAAACCAGGCTACTTGAGATGGCAGGTTCAAGGAGGTAATTTGTGAGCTGAGAAGTAGCCAGCTATATGACAGCCATACCTCTGCTTTTGCTTTGCTAACCCAAATCCCTTGCTATTCCCCTTCCTCCTAACCCTTCTTCCTGTGCCTAGTTCCAAGGGGAACAGTTTCGCACCTTCCATGAACCTGTGTTAACTGAAACTTTGCTCTCTAGGACATCACTTTCTCTGCAGCTCTTGCAAATAATGATTGCTCATTCTCTGCATCCCATTTATTCTAGGTCAGAAGAGGGGTGTTGGAACCCTTATTCTTAGTCCTCTCTCTATGGCATTTAAATATCCCTACTCCTTTGAGATTTCTGCCATCAAATTATACCACATCCTTCCTCTTGTTGCTGTCACTCATCTTTTTCCCAGATCCTCCACTCCATTCACTGAAGACTTTGGGACCTGGTCCACTGTCTTCATTTTCAAGCCAATACTGACACTCACTGGTATTGTTCATCTGGTACTGCAGCTTAAAATTTCTTTGACCTTGATTCTTTTGAGTTTCACTGCCACCCATTTAAGCCCTTTTCCACAGCAACAGCTTCAGCCCATGTGGGATCCATCTAAGTTCTATGTTTCAGTCTAAACAGAGTAAAACCAGGTTCCCTCAAGCCTATTTCTCAGTATAGTATCATGAGGAAAAAAAATACTCCTTCTCCAGAGAGCCACAAAATACACTGTGGTGGTTGGTCCTTAGTTGAAGGGGTCTCCAGCCAGTGGCAGAAAGGCAGTTACATCACACAATGCATAGGAAGACTTCCTAAATAGTATCTTTGTTCATCTTTCTTCCCAAAGCCCCACATCTTATAGCTGTTCCTTATCTCTTGTCATTCTATCCCTCTCAAAATTCCCTATCCACTTATTGCTCCTATCTCACTTGCCCCTTCCCATCTTTGCCTCCTCTTCCCAACTTCTTTTTCTTCTCTGCCTCAAGTACAGTCTGTATATTTTTAAAATGCCCTTTTGTGGTGTTCTTCAAGTATTCTGCATCTTTATCCATTGCCACATCAGCAGATCAAACAAGGAATCATTGAAGAATGGGGGTGAGTGGGTGGGAAATTATAAATCTTTCTCATATTTGTCCTTAGCACACCTCTTAGTATCCATCATCTCCTGTATGACCAGATCTTTTGTTCCCATTCCTTCCACGTCTATCCTTCCACCTGGCAGTGATGTCCAGTGCCCCCTTCTCTCCCAGTGCATTGGCCCCTGACTGATGCCTCTTAGGCCGCTCTGAGCTCAGACCCATCTCAGGGGTGGTCATCTGAATGATCATTTCCCTTGCCCTTAACTTCTCTCTTCACCA
Organism: Noctilio leporinus; assembly: GCA_004026585.1. Taxonomy (NCBI): domain Eukaryota; kingdom Metazoa; phylum Chordata; class Mammalia; order Chiroptera; family Noctilionidae; genus Noctilio; species Noctilio leporinus. The sequence continues at coordinate 5,200 of PVIW01009624.1, read as the reverse complement.
TTCCTGTCAAGCCAAATTCAATCCAAATCTCTTAATTAGCCACTTCTGCATCTACACCTGGAGAACACCATGTAACCTGAAACTGATGCCTTGCAAGACCATGGCAACAGAAGCTAGACCCTCAGAGCTACCCATTCATTCATCCCTTTACTTATCTGTGACCTCCCGTGCCCATCAACCCATATCCAGTGCACCTGAAGCCAAACCATGTTTAGACTTTCCAATTACAGGAACAAATAGCTCTTCTCCTATTTTGTTTTGGGTGTGTTTATTTCATTTAAATTGGGTTCCTTACACATGAAATCAAAATATCCCTGACAAAAAGAATCAATGAGCCCAAAATCAGAGAAAGTCCTGGGGGAAAAGGGAAAAAAAAAAAAAAAAAAAGCCTCTTCTGAAAGGATAGTAAATTGGGAGTAGCTGGTGATTCACCTTGGGGTTCAGTCTACAAATTCTGAGGACAAGTATGGTTGTTAGGGAAGCACAGGCTGATCTCATGGAGAATATTCTGGAAGACAATTGAGGAGAGCAGCTCTGTCATCTTCCTGTCTTTGCCCCATATCCTCCTTAGGCAAACAGAACTGCCTGCAGTTTGAAATGGACAATCAGATACTGCTAACAGCTGCAGCCCAAGAACTTCAGTTCTTGGCATAAGGATCCTGACACAAAAGTATTTCTTTGTGGAAAATTATGCATTCATGGGGCTCATTTGAAACAAAATATGATTTGCGTTTTAAGTTCCTATAACAAGCTCCACTTCTGTGTATTTCATAATGTTTGATTTTGTTGGACCAGATTGGTGGGGCACATGCTTTACCAAAAACAGTTTAAATTCAAGCCCAGGTTTTTCTTATTTTAAATAGCAACAGCTGCTAAGCATGATAATTATTGTATTTTATCAAAATAAACTCACCAAGTTGCTTCTGAATGTTCCTTGGAGCTGCTCTGCTGGGGGCTGGGGTTCCCCAGAGCTGACAAAGAAGGCATAAAGCTTGGATCTAAAAAACAAAGACAATAAGCCTCCAGCTCTGGAGGTTGGGAGTGGTGGATGGACAATTCAAGGACAGAGAAAGGGAAACAGACACTGTTTTTCAGGGCTTTCATTCTGTAGTACCCAGTTGCTCCATATTTCTGAAAGATTGAAAGGGGAGCATTATGGATTCATGTGGCAGTCAGTGTGATTGATTTCCTTTGTAGAGAATTCAGATCATGCCATTTCTGCCTAAAATCCTCATCCAGGGACTTCTTATTCTGGTGGCCTCAACCTTAGTTGCCCATTAGAATCACTGGAGAGCATTAAAAAATATTGCCCTGGTTTAAGTCCAGGCCCATTATATCTGAATGGGTAGAGGTGGGGCCCAGACGTCAGTGTTTGTTTAAAGATCCCTGGAGGACTGCAATGTGCAGTCATCATTAAGAACCATGACATTAGACCTTGAATTATATGCAAACTTCTGACTATAGCCAGGGTAGCCTTGACTGATCTCAAACCCCATCTTCAAACACTCATCTTCTGTCGTAACTCAGATATAGTTACTGGTCTTTCAGTTCTTTGGTCTGCGTTCCACCATGGGAAGGTTGAACTTCCCATGTCCTAGAAGACCCTCTGCAACCTAGCCTTTTCTCAACTCCCCAGTTTCTCTTGGATTCAGCCCCTTTTCTCCCAACACTCTTCTCTACTTTTCTGGTCCTTAAATTCACCCTTTCTTTCAGAACCTCTGCACCTGTAATTTCCTTTGCCTTCTTCTGATAGCATATTTTCCCACAGGCCCTTGCAAACCCAACTTACCATTCAGAGAAGAGAGCCTTCTGTGACATGCCATCTCTCATCATCTCATTACTGCATTGTTTCCTGCATAGCAGGTCATCATCTGAAGTCATCTTGTTTGTCTGCTTGTTCTTTGTCTCCCTTTGAGGTGAGCATTGTGAGATGGGAGACCTCTTCACTATTGTATCCCAGAGGGTTGGCATGTAGCAGGTATTCAGTAAATACTTGATGAATGAAAAAATGAGTGCTTAGAAGGTCACTCAATAAATATTGATTGAATGAATGATCTCATTTGATCCTTTAGGCAACTGGTGTTGTTAGTACCATCTTGCAGATAATTGAGCAGGGTCAGAGGTTAAAGAACTTTTCCAAGGTTGCAAATCATGGCAAAGGTTTGCAAGCTCTCTGCCACAAGGAAGAGTAGGTTGTTGGGGGACAAGGAAAGAGACAGCATGCTTTTTTAAGACTATGGATTTTTGGTGATTCTACCATTACTAGAATGGGTAATTCCTTCACTAATTAGCAAGGGTATGTAACTAGGCTTTAATTGTGTGATTCTGAAGGGACTAGTTTAAAGCCACATGTGTAGCAGCTTTTAGTGGTCTCTGACTTTCCAAGCTAGAGGGTGATGGGAGGGCAATCATGATTATTTGGAAACCAAGGGAGAACTTCATTATTTCAGGCTGATGTGCTCTTAGCATGTCCCAAAGAACTGGGGGTTGGGGAATGGAGCAGGTCTCCCCATCTCAGGAACTTCCCTGCTGTTGACTCAGCAATTATCATCTGGTCCCCACACTGAAACCAAAAATGGCATGAGTCATGTAGTGACAATTTCAGCAGTCACTTGCCAGTACAGCAGGGCAGAAAAAGGAATATGGCTTTTGGCTTTCTCTGTACAATTGGCTTCCTTTGCACAATTGATCTGGGAATCTTTATCAGTATGAAAACCATGGGCACCTTGGTTCTCAGCTTTGCATCTGGATGTAAAAATAATACAAAGATGACATATTAGTCTGCCTGGGCTGCCATCACAAAATGTAACTGACTGGGTGGCTTTAACAACAGAAACGTATTATCTCACAGTCCTGAAGGCTGGTAGTACAAAGTCAAGGTGTCAGCAAGTTTGGTTTGTGCATGGAGATTCCTGGTGTCTGTGTGTCCAAATTCACTGCTCTTCTAAGGACACTAGTCATGTTGGATCAAGGCCTACCCCAACATGACCTCATTTTAACTTAATCACCTCTTTAGAGGCCCTCTCTCCAAATACAGTTACTTTCTGAGGTCCTGAGGATTAGGACTTTAACATATGAATTTTGGGGGACACAATTCAGCCTGTAACAGGTAACGTTTATTGAGTATTTATTATGTATTAGCCTTATGGCAAATTATTTTACAAACACCATCTCACATAATTCCCCCCAACTACACTAGAAGACCAGAAACCTCACCAAACCATGAATCTAACTAACCTTACAGAAAGTCTGAAGGGCAGTGACTTAGAAACAATAGTAGGAAGCAATAAGATTTGGTAGCATGGAGGTAGAAGAGAAGTAGGGCCTCACTCTGCGGTTTAGCCTTATGATTGAGAACTTATTGCTCTGAATTACCTTGCTCTTGAAAAGCCAGTATCATAGCAAGGGCCACATCAACTTCCCTTCCTATAGATGACCTCAAGTCCTGCCTGGGCTGCAGGCTCTCCAAACTTAATTGTACTGTCCTGCGTGGAACTTCCTTTGGCCTTCCCTGGAGTCCCAGATAGCAACATATAGAGAGCTGGCTCATCTCCTTGCTGGAGAGGCAGGGAGGGTGGCTTGGTGAAAGTCTTTCAGCTAAGCTCTCTCTTGATATGATCCTTCTCCTCCTTGGGTCCAGATATCTTGCCTGTCAACCAAGCTCCCTCAGGAGGCATGTCCATTGCTTCTGGCGTTTTTTTCCCCTCCCAGTGTGTTTGTTTAGCTTCTAAAAAGGGATTTATTGCAGGAGCCTCTGGGCACATATTCAAAGACATCCAAATCACAAGGAGAAATTTGTCCAAATTCACATTGTACCCATTCATGCACAGTTGCCTTCATCTATACCAATGAGGAAAAAACCTAAAGGTCAATGTCATTGTCCTTTGCCAAATCTGAGAAGCTGAGGCCTCAGATAATTTTTCTGAACACTCAGAGAGATGGGCTCAGAGAAACAACAGCCTTTGAGGGTGTGCATACAGGTGACGATTAGAACAGGATGGTCCTGGGAGGAACTCCATCATCCCTAAGGAGGCTAACCCATCCCGAGCACTCCTTGATATTGTTCATGCTGGTCCTTTGGTTTCCTTTCAGTGTCCTTCTCTGCTGACAAAATTTGACAATTCTTTCTCAGTCTAAGTTTAAGGAATCATCTGTTTTTATGAAGCATTTCCCCAGTTCTCAGAATTAGCTTGTTTCTCATATGTGCAGTAAGTACTGCATGTACACTTTTTTTTTTAATTTATTTTTAAATTTTACTGTTGTTGTATTACATTCATCCCCTTTTTGCTCCCCTCTGTCCCCCTCCCCATCCACCCATTTCCCCCAAAGTCAATCCCACCTGTTGTCCATGTCCATGGTTCCTTTATACTAGGTTTTTGTCTAAGCTGCTCCCTTTTCTTGCCTCTGCCTCCCCCCTCCCCCCAACCCCTTTCCCCTGACCACTGAAGGCCTATTCCTTGTATTCATATACTTGGTTCTGTTTTGCTTGTTGTTAGTTTTGCTCATTATTGTCCCGTAATGGGTGAGATCATATGATACCTGTCCTTCACTGACTGGCTTATTTCACTAAGAATATTACTCTCCAGTTCCATCCATGTTGATGCAAAGGGTACAAGCTCCTCCTTTCTTTCTGCTATATAGAATTCCATTGTGTAAATGTACCAAAGTTTTTTGATCCAATCATCCACTGATGGGCACTTAGGCTGTTTCCAGCACTTGGCTATTGTAAATAGTGCCGCTAAGAACATAGGTGTGCATAGGTTCTTATGAATTGGTGTTTCAGGCTTCTTTGGGTATAGGCCAAGTAGTGGAATTGCTGGATCAAAAGGAAGTTCCATTTTATTTTTAAATTTTATTGTTGTTGTATTACATCCATCCCCTTTTTGTTCCCCTCTGTCCCCCTCCCCACCCACCCATTCCCCCCAAAGTCAATCCCACCTGTTGCCCATGTCCATGGTTCCTTTATACTAGGTTCTTGTCTAAGCTGCTCCCCTTCTTTGCCTCTGCCTCCCCCCTCCCCCCAACCCCATTCCCCCTGACCACTGAAGGCCTATTCCTTGTATCCATATACTTGGTTCTGTTTTGCTTGTTGTTAGTATTGCTCATTATTGTCCCGTAACGGGTGAGATGATATGATATTCGTCCTTCACTGACTGGCTTATTTCACTGAGCATAATACTCTCCAGTTCCATCCATGTTG